>VACF01002631.1:0-89627 GCA_006891605.1 Pleurozium schreberi | reverse complement strand
ATGTAGGTAGTGCTCTTCAAACTGTGAAGAAGTTTTTGGAGCAAAGACCTAATGACACCATGTTATCTATTAGGAATATTGAAGCATTAGAAAAGGAAGTAGAATCTTGGCGTGTAGCAGAAACTCGCCAAAGTACTATTGATTCATTCTTTCGACGGACTTAGATGAATAATGAATCAATATTCTGTAATTTCATCCATTTTTTTTTACAAAGGTTATGTATTTACCTTTTTAATTCTTCTAAGTGTTATTTTTTATAAGTGTTACAAATCATCGGCATCACCCTCTATAAATGTTATGTGTTACTAGTGTCTAAGTGTTAACTAAAAGTATGCTCCCAACCCCTAACACTTATCGAGGTCTGACTGTAACTTACCTGGCTGGTTCAGTTCGGCCCAAATTCATTTTTTTTCTCCCTAAACATTGTGGGACACCCTAGTTGACTCCAGTTAAGTTTAGCCTCACTGGGTAAAATTTTCGTTCTCCCCGAACACTCCGTATGGGCCAGGACAATCTGGTTGACTCACTACAGTTAAGTAAACTCGAGTAACTTTCTATTTGCACCTTTTTAAAACTTGAGCCTGATTGTGCCAATCCTGTCCGCGGCCATTCCAAGTTGATTGCACTTTTCAAGATTAGAGCCAAAGAGCCGCGGGCGGGTCCATCCAGAATACCAATTCTTTTGCTGCAAGTAGGGTTGGGTTGTCCGCGCACGGCTTGTTGCCGGCAAGGAAAGTGGGGACGGGAACCAGCAAGTTGTGTTCCGGGAGCGAGCGCTTGAGGGCCAGGATCCACGAGAAGCGACCACATACAGTAGCGGCTCCCCGCAAGGCAACCAAATTTAGAACCTGGGGGAATAAAGACGGACACATCGGGTGTGGGAAGGACAGGACGGGGACGGAGGAGTCAGGTCAAGTTGGATCATTAGTGAAAACCAGTTTGGTTTAGTTTTGGTGTTTGGTTCTGCAGCAGCAGCAGCAACGTACACGGCGTGGCGTATAACGTAACCCTTTCCCATCTTTTGCAGCTTCAACCATTTCCGGCATCGCCATAACTCGCTTCGCCGTCTTCCTCTCCTCGGGGGTGACCCTCGCCATGCTTCAATCGGTGCTTTGACGCCGCCACCGCATTGGTTTGATGTGCAATTTCTTTCGTGCTCATGTTTGTGAGTTTGTTTACAGGACTTGGGACGAGAGGTGATGCAGGTAGCAAACTGTCACGGAATAAGTGAAAGGTGAGGCCTTCTATTGAGGATCTTGGATGAGAAGGCTTACTGCTGCTGTGAGTACCTTGTAGCAGGCTTAATGCTCTTCATTCTGCTGCAGCCTTAGTTCTCCTGCTTCAGGGACTAACCTCCATCAGTATCCTTCTCTGAGGATGTTGTATGTTTTGAATCCCACTCGGAATGAGAGCAAGGCACTCACTTAGTTTTGCGTCTCTTTCAAGGCCGATGGCTGTCGACTACATCCGGTTTCCTCGTCCGCTATTCTTAAGGAGCGCACAAACCAGGATATGTGGAAAACGAGCCTGCGACTACTGGCTGCATCCGATTGTTCATCTTTTTGCCAGAAGCACTATTACAGCCTGATATCTGATTTTAGGTGTGCATCACCAACCGTTTGCCTCAGACTCAAACTTATCAGGTCTTGATTCCTGGTGTATTGGGAGTTGCGACCAAGTTGCCTACCTCTTTTAAGGACATGGGCAGTTCGGCAGGTATGCGCAATAGCTCATATCTTGGCTCAATAGTGGGACTTTTTTTTTTACGTGTGAATACATTGCTGTTTGACGGGTGCACACTTAAACTTTGGGTGTTTAGGAAGCAAGTGATTGATGCCCACACATTGAGAGGCATCATTATTATGAAGTTTTCTGGGACGCAGCAGTTATTGTAGTTTTGTGACTACGGTTATTCTGTCTGCWTTGTACCAGTAGACTTCTGGGGTTCTGGGTTCTTCTGAAACCAGCACCGTTTTGAAAAAGAGAGTGGATGGCTTTTCTTAGCATGTGATTCTCATAAGGTRTTCAAACAAATAGGAAATGGAATGCCAACCTGGGTACGAATTTTTTGTCATTTCTGTAGACATGTCGATACATTCAGGGACAGTGAAAATGTACCACTTACGCAGTTGAAGCAGRGACTAGTTGTCACCTGCTGTCGTCTGTGATACGATCAATATTGAGGATTGGTTATAGAACTACCGGGATGTCCTCGTCTTTCCTGGAAAGGAATYATATCCTTTCTTTCAGACTTTCACGAAAACAAGGTAGAGTATTGAAGGCCTCCGTTTCGGGGAATCATTTTTTATTTACTGATACCGATTATGGAATCAATTTCGTAGTGAAGTTTAGAGATGAAGCCATCAGTGACCCCTACTACGAACACTTAGTTGGACTTTCTAACTCGTTGTTGAACTTATTAGTAAATGGTGAAAGCATGAATTTGCTAGATGTCACCCTTCTGTGCACACCTTCACCTTGGAAGGATGAGACCTGTCCCTGAGGTAGTCGACTGAAAATTTTCAGATTCTTGAACTTGTTGGTGCATTCTTTGTTCCTATATAGGTTCTTTGGAAGTCATTCATCACACTGTTTGTCCTCCGGCCTGTTACAAGGTTAAGTTTGTGGGCAGAATTGCAAACATATCTACTGGATGATCTTTATTCATTAAGCTTTATGTCATAATTGGGTTAGCAGAAGAATTTGGTACTCTTAGCTTACRGTGTCATCAAAACCGGCTTTGAGATCATAACATTATTGCTCATCAAGTTGTACCATGATGTATGTGAATATAATGTAAAATGTGCAAATATGAACKTTATAATGCTGTACTTGGTGGCTGGAATCATCAAGAAAATGTACTTGAAAATTGATGCTGTAATGTTTGGGATATTATTGTTTTTATCCCCTCATCGCCGAAGTTCCAACGATGCTTAAAAGCATCCTCCCTTTGCAAGTGTCAATAGTCTAAATCTTAGTAAGTTATGAAGATCTTAAACGTACAATATTGTAATGTGCATTAAAAGTCTAAATTTTAGTAAGTTATGAAGATCTTAACCGTACAATATTGTAGTGTGCATGTTTTAAATGGTGTGGAACAAATTTGGGGTCATTTGACCATATAGATTGAAAGATTATAATGTTTTAGTTTTGGAAAAAGGTGCTGAAATTTTCTGAAAAACACATTTGGAGGTGAAAGGTGTCCTTAGACATGCACTAAAATTGTTCTTCAAAAAGTAGGAATCCAAAAGATAAGAGCATCAAAGTTTAAAAAAGTGAACRGACTTCACTCAAATTATGAACAAACATGATGGTGGAACTCTAAGTACAAGGTTGGAAATGGGTTGGTCTACCATATCTTGAGGAAGTTTGGTAGTGGCAATGTAGCTTACTCTTGTAGTGTAGTTGCTTATATCATTGATAACAAAACATTACACTTGTAGGCATTGAAACCAAGAATCCCAAATTGCATAAAAGATCCGTGATTGGACACTTATGCTCTCAATTGAGTTTCCATTCCTTGTGCTTGAAATAACATATTTTTAAGAGATGCAATTTTTTCACCAAGTTTACAAAATTGATTTAACCCCTAAAGGACCAACATGCATTTTTTTGGCTACATAGATATTTTGGGCACATACGTGTGACTGGAGATTTCCATATTTTTGGCCCAAATTTTAATAGGTGGAGGATCAAGAATATCTTTCATATGCACTAAATTTCATGACATTTGGAAATATGAGTCAAAAGTCATAGCCTGATATGTTACTATTTTTTGTAAATGGGCAGTCTAGCATATTAGAAAAAATATTTTTTTTTTTAGAAACAAAAAATTGAAAATGGTTTTCTAATGTTATATATACATAAAAAGCTTTGAATCGTTCTATTTTGATCAATGAGTAAAAAATTATGAGGATTTTTTGTTTGCAAGCAATTATGGATTGTCTATTCTAAAATAAACTTTGAAATCCTTAATCCTACCTCAATTTTCAATATTTTTGGAAAATAAAATAAAATCATAGGATGTAGACTAATTATTACAACACTCCAACCATTGGGATTGGTGTATTTCAATTCCATAATTAAATTCTTAACAATTTAGTACTTTGAATCATTCTCTACTATTGTCTACGTATCATTTTTTCCCTCTACATTGTACAATTTCAAGGAATTTGAAAACTTGTCTAGGAAAAAATTCCAAAGAAGTACCATCATTTTGGACACTTTTTCACAGGAAAGTGAGCTTTTGAAGTGCAGCTACCCTATTTTTTGCAGGGCCCAAAAATGATCTTATTGAATTTCAATGCTTATATCTTGCAATGCATGTGGTGGAAAATTTTTGAAATTTTTATCACATGTTCTCAAGTTAGCATACTACAAGATCCTATGGTTAAGTGTGTCAAAAAAATTTTTTTTCAAAAATTTGATACTTGTCCTACAAATGGCAGTTTGGGAGCATTTTTGGTGAAAACAAAAGTCATAGAACTTTAGGGGTTCCACCTTGGAAAAAATACTCAACGGAAAAAATCGACTTCATTGTCCTTGAATAAATTTTTTAAGAGATTATTAACTAATTCAAGAAAAATGACCCTCCATGTGGATTCAATTTTTTTCTAAAGAAATGTTTTCCAAATTTTCAAACTTAAGAACATAAAGAACTCAATATATAACACTATACGTATGAAATGTGCTTGAAGGCAAGAAATAAGTGTCTCAATTTTCATTAGTTGCTTCAGATGGCTCCACCTCTAATTGGTTGTCATCTTGAATATTTGTGGTACTTTTGAGTCATAAAGGTGGACATGGTGGTTTGGTGGTTTGATGCATCAAGCCTCATGTGGTTTAAAARTTGCATATTGGGATTCACCTACAACTTCAAAGGGATGCTGAAAATGATGCTATTACTCTAAAATGATAACTCCCTAGCATGTTGGATGTTATCTAATGATCTTCAATTTTCTTGTACTCACATCAAAAAATGTCTATTGATGTCACTTGCTTGGGTCCTTGTCTACTTAGACAAATCTACGTTTATTCCTTTGGAGGCAAATTTGAGAAGATTGTTGAATCCATGTTTCACAATCTTTTAGTATCCCATTTTACATCTTAGAGTTCAAAGGATGAGTCCAATTACTTGATGTAGATAGAAGGCAATTCAATTTAATTAGAGTGCATGTAATCATGCCTTGTTGTAGTTTTAAGAAAAGGTGAATCAAAATCAAAATACTATCTAGAATAAGAATTGTTCAAATTTTTCTTTCTAATAAATCATGGTACATGGTTTCCGGTGTCACAAGTAATGCATCAATCCAAAGTAAAAACAAATAATTTCTAACTTTGACTATTTTGCAATGAGGAGGTGCATACAAAAATGTCGAAACAAGCAATTCCTGATCATTCAGCTGCGTCATCACCTTTAACAACAAGTGGTGTAAGCTCCTCCTTGTAATCCAGCAATAGAGATGCCTCCCTCCTTGAAAACGCCACTATAAACACACCGCAGAGAAGAGATGGGACGAGATAGAGAAGAGCTGGCTGTGCAGCACCAGACACCACTAAAGAATTGTTTATGAGTGAAAGGTTGTGAAAGAYCTCTTTGACTAAGAGGATAACTATAATGGAATTATATAAATGTCATTAGATGTTTTTTCAGTTCCATAGGAGACTATTTTGAAGCTGGTCCCTAAAACTATTCCCTGCGAAGAAAACCAACAATTGTTGGTATAAAATTTTGAATTTCAAAAAAAAAAAAAAAATTTAAATCTTAGAAATTATAAAGAAATTAAAAATTGATTTAAAAAATTATTTTTTAAATATTCAATAATTAATTACAAATTAATCAATTAATTTTATTTGATGTGGCAATCTCTCGGCCACGTTAGACTGCCTACGTGGTAGAGTTCCCAAAGTTTCCAATTAGTTCCCACAACCCGGAAGCTTGCAGTCTTCTAAATGCCCCACAAAAATATCTAATGATGTGTTCTCTTGCTTCTTGTATTATTGTGGGTGGAGTACTTACTTGTTTGTTTCAATAGGAGCACAATAAGACCAACTTTTCTATATGTCAAAAGAATAAGACAAGAAAGAATTGTATTCCAAGACATGGACCTCAAAATAGTCTATAAGTTTAAAAAAAATCCCATTTTAGAGTTTGAAATTTGAAATTAAATTTTAATTTAAGAGACTTTGAAGCTCCCATTATAAAAATAATAGGGCCTTTTTAAATAACTTTCAAGCATATGGAGGTTCACTTATTTTACAAGAAGTGCTTCCACACTTATAAGCTATATTACCACCCAAATAATACGATGCTCTCAATTTACATAAATTTTGAAAGAAAACAGATGAACTTTTGATTTGCATAACAAATCTAAAATAACATGAAGTCATTTCTCCATGGGCTTGCAACAATCCCTCCCATAAAATACGTGATTATCAAATAAATTCCTTCAAGAGATTGAAAGATCATGTAATCCATCCAAATTTTGAATACAACTTTGCGCACTATCTTTGACTTGGATGAAGAATGTTTTCTTAGGAATTCCTCCAAGGTGCAATTGCCTCTCATTCTTTTTCAGGTACAATGCACTTGTCATCATCAATGTCCAAAATGCAACACCTATATTTAACCAAAAATGTCACTAAATCCTAAATATTGATGACTTAAGATCTACCGACAATCAAAACATGAAAACAACTAAGTGAGCTTGGTGTCGATTTTAGGCATAACTATAAACAATACTTTAAAATTTCATAAATTCTTTGTATAGTGTCCAAATAATGCATGTTGAAGTGCATTAGAACCCTCTTTCACTTGCAGATACACTCCAATAAAATGTCTTTAAGCAATATTAGTAAATATCTTTAATCCTAGAAGGACCAAATTTTTGGTCAATACTACAGAGGTTGCCACAGGTCTTAATAGTGTAGCCCGTGTGAGAGATGCATTCACAATTTGGCAAGGTACATTGAAATGATTTTTGTAATTCTGAGCACTTAGATTTGTCTTCTCTTGGGTTTAGACACGAAGACTGGCAGCAAAGGCTCCCTTGGAGGTGGTCTAACTGGTGGAATCGCATTAGGCGTGGTGAGTTGGATTGACCACTTGTTCTGTTTGTAGAAAGGTCGGKAGCTATAGTGCTTCCTTATGGATGGGATTTATAGGAATTGTTTGCATACTCTTGTCAAAATCTCATGTGTGAATTTTTCTTTATATTACATTTCAGGGCCTCTCTCTATACAAGCCCAATTCCCATGTTCCACTTTGTTCTCTCATCCAATCAAAGTTGAGAAGAAAGGTGGGACTKGGCACSTAGTCTATAGTGCTCATTAGTGTTGCAGAACGCTGACATTAGATTCAAGGTAGGATGTCTCTTATTTAATTTGGGGTTGGGCGAACTGTATGCAGGCATACTTTTTGATGCAGGTACCTGAGACTCGAGATCTAGGCGAGGCTATTGCATTTGGTGCTGCTGTGGTCTTTGCTGCCTTCTTTGGTAAGATGTACCTCATTTGTATCAATCTGAATTACAATGAAATGTTGCACTGGAGCATCTCTTGCATGGATTCGGTAAACTTGTAAGAATAGAAGAGCTCTTGAAATGCCTTGACATGTCGTCAAAGTTTCTGACAAAGGCAGGTCAGCTCTGAAAAACATCATGCGACGCAGTAACTATCCTGCTTATCTTTAAGCCATCATTATAGCATACCCYGTCTTAAATCATGCTCCACATAGAGAGTAAATCTGCAAATTCTTATCAAGAGCATACTTATTTGTCTCGMWTTGTTTTTCACTCTCTATGAAACTTGATACTGATGGGCTAGAGTTTWAGTGAATGAACAGTGCTACACTACGCTATTTAGTGTTGAATCGAACCATTWACACTAATTGTCCACAACCCWTTAGTGTTATCCTACCGTATTTATCAACCAATGGAAATTGCACTCTAGAGCATCAAAGATCTCCAAAGCTAGGTGACGGTGATCCATAGGTTACTCCGTGACGCTCTCCCTTGGCACTCCATAGTACTTTCCTCATTAGTGCAGTCCTTGTGTACACATCACATAGGCCGTACACTAGAGGAATTATCCATATTAGCAAAACCCGGGACTTGGGCTGACGGGGCGGATGCTAAACAGTTTTTTTTTTTTTTTTTTTTTTCATTTTTTACAAATTGCCGAACTGGCGATATTAAATGTTATAGTGGTGCTCCAAATTACAACATTCATCCACATTGGATGTATAATATGGTTTTCATCCACAATTTGGTGATTTCATCTTAGATTTCTTTTTTAAATTCAAAGTTGTTTGGCGATTTCATCCAAGTTTTTTGACATTTTTATTTGGCATTTCTTAGCCAAATTACTTTTTCAGGTGCAATCTGGAACCAAAAAGCCAAAAAAGAAATTCCCTGGTGCTAAATCACTGAGAATTGAAGATACCGGATTACCTTGGGGCTGAAAATCAATTTTTGCTTTGGGCTAGCAAACTTAAAAGGGGTTAAAACACGCCCTTAGAATTCCTCCACGACTCTACAAGATTTTTTTGGAATATTAGTTASGTTTGTGTCAATGTTTTGTTCAAGTATTAACCATTTGCAATCGTCACTATAAATAGTGGAACTAGGAGTAAGGTAGAACCACCCATTACCAACGAGTGTCCCATATCCAACCATAGATTGACTTATTTCCAACCAAGGTTAAAATGATTTTTTTTCATCTTTTCAAGGTTGGGACTAAAAGTTCATGATACATGTTCCAAAGTAGTGCAAAAAAAAGTAGGAAGCAGTGAGTGGAAAAGTCATTTTTCGAATGATCGGAATTGGAAGAGTGTAGAGATTGGCTATGGGTCTAGAGCACTTTTTGCCTTTTAAAAATTCATAGTAATTTCAATTCATGCAATAAAATTACCAAAGTTTTTGCAATCGTCATCGTTTTTATCAACACACCTCTCAAAATATTTACCTTGCATTCCATTGCTTCAGATTCGTCCAAATTCCTTATTTGGTGGGTTATAGGTGGTTCTACCTTATAACATGGCCGTTGTGTAATTGCTAGCTCCTTTCTTTTTTTCTCAAGAAAGACATTGGCTTTGAAATGGCTTCTGACTTGTMCTTGGGTGTTCTGTGTTGGATGTACTGTACAGCTATTCGATTGGCAGCCACAGGAAAGCCTGTTCCTTCAGGACCRCTCTTGGGTTTGAGTGCAGCGACCTCAGTGGTCTTTGCTCTYTCATATCTTCAAACGAGGGTTCCTCTACCGTGAAGTATGAGCTCGTTAACCTTCAAGAACTGGGAGGATCAAGAAGTTTGTAAGACATAATGCTGAGGTGTACTCTTGAATCTGGATCTCCTAAAAGTTAAGTGCAGTTTTGGATTAATCTGAGGTCACATTGAACACATCGTTTTGGATTACAACTCTCTCGCTCTTAATCTTAAGAAAATTTGACACGTCTGCGTTGACTAGCCAAATATGCATTTTATGTATTGGTATTTTCAACTTTCTTGAGCAATCATTGGTGAAATAATGTTGGAATATTGGTTGAAACACCATTGATAGTGGTTGAAGTATCAATGGAGAGATGTTTCAAACAAGTTTGAGGTGCATCCAGAGGTCTTGTAGATCCGGTACATTTGATATTGTATCAACTAAGGATGGTTACCTGAAGCTTCATGAACCTGTTTTTTCCCTTGGGTCACTAAAATAATGGTTAACACTTCTTGGAGCATTTGTAGAGCATGTTGGAATAGGTTTGCATTAGAAATAATGTATTTTTTGAATACTGTCGCAAATAACACTAAGTTGATGTTAACCATAATAACACTAGGTTGCCAACAATCAATCAAAACATCTACTTTGGATTGTATTGTCATTTAGAAAGCAATCGACAGTCTCTTTGAGAGGTGTTGATATCAAATCTAAGAATCTTGTAATGTGGTAACTCATTTTCTTGAATCTTTGCATATGTTTATTTAAATCTTTATTTTAATTTCATCACATTCATCTAAAAGGGTGATTTCTTTTTGAAGGTTCATCACTACTTCAAATAAAAGAAAAACCACTCCTATAGGTAGCAATACCCTAAACTTTCCAACCTCTAGGATATGGAGAATTCCTTGAGAAATTGAGCTCAATGTAGTTGCACAATCAAGGATGAGGAAGAAACCCAAAAAATTTATCCTCAAAAACAAATATTTTATGCAATATCTTATCTCATAGATTCACCTAAAATGGTTACTTGGAACTTGTTTTTAATCAAGTGTGAGCCAATTAAATGCAAGCAAATTGAATCTTTTCATAATCTTTTCCAGAGCCAGCTATTGTTGGTTTTAGGATAGCCTACTTTGCCACTAGAGGGGAGGGTAATTACTATTGGTATTCCTACTTCAAATGAAACATCACCATAAAGCATGTGAATTGTCTTAAATATGAACTTTAGGGCATTCAAGGATTAAAGGGAATTCTTGCCAACATCCATAGTGCTTTCTAATTGATCATTTCCTTGAATGCTACATTGATAAACACATGTTATAAACATCATAGTTTCGATTTCAAGGGTATAGATCCATGCTATAATTATTAAGCTATCATTCTGAGAATGCCAATTATTAATCTCATGTGTCTTCTTTTATGTCCCATATACACATATACAAATACAATGTACAATACATGGATACATGTATACACTTTTATAGTAACAAATATAGACATGGATATGTACAAACATGTATTATCCCATACCTTTTGAACTTGATCATCTCTATGTATCCAATTCTCTCAAGTTTAGGAAAAGCAAGGACCTCACCACAAATTTATGGGACATTCCACTATAGTAATGGAAAGATAAAAGCAATAAATTTTCTTAAATGGGACATGAGAACCACAAATTTATGGGACATTCCACTATAGTAACGGAAAGAAAGAAGCAACAAATTTCTTAAACGCTCTAGAATATCCTTGATTGTTCCTAAAATGGGACATGAAAACTAGAACATATGCACAACTAATGCAATTGATAATATGCACCCAACTTGTTACACTAGGTACCAATACATTTTGATCATCTTTAACCCTCAAAAGAGTAGGTCCCACATGACCAAGATAGTCAACAAAATACTCCAATTATTGGACCAATAAGTACATTCTTTGTTTCTACAATGACCAGTGATGTCATCCATCGACCACTTTCCAGCCTCACCATCCTTCAAGAAGAGCATTTCAGAATATCTTTCTYACTTGTCACAATATTATTTACTATTTACTTGAGTCCCAAAGTACCAGGTGATCACCCTTAAATATGCACTACAACAGTCAACTTGACCAAYATTGAAAGATAAACGAAGTTGTCCGCTTCAGGTCCTCAGGCAGGAGTTCATTCAAAACGGCGACTAAACTAAACTCCGTTCAATTTGTGTCAAAAAAATTAAAAAATCAGTCAAATCCGGAATCCCACACCGTCTGATCTCCAAAGCTACTTGGGGTGCTAACAGAATATAGTCAGAATCCTGTGTCCTAAAATAAGATGTTCGGCACCTCAACCCAATTCATCAGAATGAGAGGGTTTAGGATCTCATGGTAAGGTCACAAATAAACTAGTTCTTGATTATCCCCAAGCCATAGAGCAAGCGTAATTCACCACCAACTTGCCATCGATCCCAAAATTCTGCACGTCACATTATCAATGATGTAGAAGTCATGGTTCTTTCTTTACATTTTTAGAAGCAAATGCCGTAAATAACTTACGGGCTGATCACTTGAGAACAAGATCGAAAGCGGCGCTCATAAAAGAAAGAAGGGACGGTAAACATACCTCAAACAGGTCCCAGATATTTTCATCGGGAGTCGGGGAGAAAGCGCTATTTATATACAGGAACTGCCAATACCACATAGAGAAGTAAATCAAAATTTCTTCAGAAGGTGTCCTTTAAAGAATGTTATTTGGAACAGGAATCCATATTCTTTATGTGCACAATCTCGAGTTCCTCAGATGGATAGAACCAAAAGGTACAAGAAAACAACAGGTGATGGGCACTCAATAAGCGCAAATCATGCTCTACAATTAATGTCAGAAATTTGAATCTGTTGTTTAAAGTTGCCATTGACAGTGGAGAACGGTGAGTTTCCAATACACAATATTTTGTTRYAACGTGCACAGCGATGTWGAGACAAAATGTTGTGAATTGACAATGATAAAATGCTTAAAAGYAGAAGTACGGCAGCGAGCRAATTTCAGCAGAACCAGACCGTCCYCTATGACGTCCAAGGAAAACAAAAGTGAAGGGCGAAGTGCACACAACTCACCAACGTCTCACGGTGAAGCTGTTTGCGCAGGAAATCAATAAGCTTAGCGAATTTTTCGGTGCCTCCAATCTGAGCTTGGGAAAAAAATWCTCACTGTAAGACGACGCAACAACTGTACTGTAACTAGAACAGCCTTAAAAAAATGAAACACGACGTATTCAGCTGTATCATAAAGATTTCGAAGGTTCAACACGCCCGACAAATGGCATCCGATAAAATTAAGACAAAGTTAAGAACGCACGTCTGAGTGCAGGGAGAATTACAATATGGATAACTTCCACACACCTTGAACTTCGATTGCTTCATAATCGGCGCATCTCCAGTMGCCCTAAAGAGCACCACCACTGAGATACAAATTTCATACCAAGAAGTTGTCAAAATCCTCACAGATCACTTCAGCAGGCGATCAAGCCACATACTTAGCAGTTTTTTCAGTTAAGGTTAAGATACTGAACTCTTCTAACCTCCCCAATTATATAACCTAAAATCATCTTCAACTTTACGAGTGGTGCAACATGTTGCAAAGTAGTAAAACCTGCAGAAGCCAGTCATATTTTTTTTTTAATACTAAAAAAAGATGCACATGAGGGAGATTCGACATTGCATCCATGCAAACGGCGTCTACGAGACCTGACTTTGAGAATTCCGAGATATAACAAAAAATGTTAYCCAGAAAATTCTAAAATCTTTGGTGAAAATTTACAATTCCCAGTTGCCTTCAATTCAAAAATACCCTCTGATTGTAATTTCGACTGCAAGTATGCAAAGCCTCGGATTATATGTTCTGACTGTATAATTCGCAGCTTAAAGTAGCAGAAATATGTGTCTCTCTCTTACGCTACTTTGCGCTGAAATCACAGATCCACACAAGATCATCATATACTAGAACTCTTRGTGCCCAAGGTGAAAATAACTTTCGATTCAAGTCATCCAGAGTTGAAATTAAGTTGCAAGCACGAATTTTCTTCCAACTTTGTAAGGATTTTGTACATGAATCATGCGGATTGTGTGCACGAGAACGTGGATTGTGCCGATTTCAGCACATGAAATCGCTTAAGAACGAAAGGTCTCAACAAGCGCTCCCACTGTACCAAACCGACGATCTGTACGACAAACTTACATCTAATAAAAAAACAAAGTTTCACAGCTTGAAACAGAACACCTACCTTTGCGAGGGCCAGGAACGGATGGCGACTCCACCGGCGTTGACATGGTCTTCACAGATCGCCTCCTCGATCACAATCCCAGGCAATTGTCTTCAATCAACTGAAAGTATTGAAACAGAAAAGGAAAGTCACTAAGGGCGATCCCTTCCTGATCCCTTGCAACGCAGAGCAAGGAGCACTGGAYTCCGCATTCAATCAGAATTTGAGAACGGCAACGAAGTCTTCGTGGCAATATATCGATTACTCTCGTGACTTTCAAGCTTGCAACCGATCGAATGCAATTCAGGTTTCTAAGTTCACGCCTGGCTGTAATTTCGGTGRGTTCAGCTAAAACAGTTACTTCGATTCGCACTGCTCAAATCGGAAGTACGTTGGCTAACGTCCCCTTGCGATTAAAATGACAGAAAGAGGGCCGACTGCAAARGAAGCGATCACGAACGGAACTTGTGTCTTTATGGGCACGGAAAGTCCAAACACACAACTTGTTCACTGGAAAGAGCTGATTGAAGCGGTCATCGCTGATCCTCACGATCGATTCGGCCTCCCTCAACCTCAGAATTCACAAAATCCTTATCAAATCAAAGAATCTCAGGAGAAAGTTATCGTGGTTCACGAGGATAATTGACAAGGAAATGATACAGAAAGCGAAACAAAACTGCCAGAACGTAAAACAGGTTAACCCGCATTGCCGACAAATGGCTCCCTCGATCCAATGCTAACAAAACGAAGAGAAGCACACTCTTGTGCCTACATCACGGTTGGAATAACTCAAACTGTGATCAAGGAGCTACACACTCAGGAAGATCTTTCCGAGATTTAAAACGGCAGCGGAATCCCTTTCTGCTGCAGAAGTTTGCACTGTCGCCCACTTTCCAGGACGAAACCCCTTCAAAGCCCTAGAGGCTCGGCAATACGCACAGAGCTGAAGCATTCGCAAGGTCTAACACTCACTTTACCAACCACGATACCGTACCAATATTGTATCCCCTAAGAATCGCCGTCTCGGACAGTGGGGTGGGCAGATCTCTCATCTGACCTAATGCAAATCTATTCAAACAACAAGCGCTCGTCGCATTGGAAAAAAACATGAGTCCTACTGAAGGCTCATCACTCTCCACCCTGAGTTGCAGAAGAATTTACCCCAACGKACAACCATAGTCCACACGCGTGCTTGAACGCTGTCCTTCCTCGATGGTGACTTGCAACCAAGAAGATTGCGGAAACTAGAAACSCCGGCGAAGTTACTGCGGCGATTCCATTAAACGAAATCGCACAGCGTTCTCAAACTGGCCACCAATAATGAAGGGCTGCTGCAATTGCTTCAAATTCCCGCCACCTTTGAGCTGTGCCTGGCGGGAGTACAAAATGCGGGCGATAATTAGTCCCGTGAATCCGTTTGCGAACGTGACCTAAGCTTATATTCCCAATTGCACAAACGGATTGGAGCACCACCAAACCGTCAAAGCAGACAGGACACTCCCGAAAGGAGGAGTAACAGAGAGACGACAGCGAGAGGAGATGGAGTGTGTATGTGAGAGAAACCCTAAAGATTGGGAAGGGCAATGGATCCGGGTTAAACCCCTGTTCACACTTGGGAATCTTCGGAGACACATAACCCCTTATTGTCACTTTCTTTGCCACATGGATGGTGCTTTTCAGGTATTACTTTATCCTCCCAAATCACTGTCCCCTCAAAAACATTAGCCACCCGGCCACCCGTGCTCATCAAAACCACCTACTTAAAAAAAAAACTTTCCTAAAAAATAATTGTATTTAAGTACAAATATGGATATGAATATAAATATGGGTGCGCATACAAGTACATATTTTGTAATCTTGAATTGTTTGTTGAAATGAGGATTGAAAAAGATTTGTGTATTAGAATTGCAAAATTTCAGACATGAAAGATTCCAAAAATGATATCAACCTTCAAAAGTATAGCCAAAATTTGACACATTGCATCTTTAGAATATTTTTCTAAAACACTGAGCTATGGTGGTGTATTTGCTTCAAGTGAATAGTGAATATCCCTTCAAATACGTCACCCTCATTTATTCTTCAACCATGCTTTGTCCGCATATCTTCTCCATAATTAAAAGTTAGACCCGAGAGAGGTTGTATTGCAAGAGTTTCTACATGTATCTAGGTTAGTTTCATAAATAATCAAGCAAAATTATAAGCATGTCCAACAATTTATAAATTTGCAAACCAAAAAGAAATCCATTTGAAGGTCATTAATTCATTTTGAGATCTAAAATACTAAAATTAGAACTTTTTCAACTAATTTGAAGATTTACAAATTACTTAGTTGTATAGTTTGGATTCCAAAATTAAACCATATTGACACACAAGTGTTGAAATCAACCTAGAGGTATGGAATCTACCATTTTCCTTTCATCTCAATCTATTTTGWCCTACCTAGGAGTCATTTATGTTCAACATGAATGAAAAGAAATCTTATATACTTACCTTTTATATGTGGATAAAAATATTAGTATCTAGTAAGTAACTATATGGACGACGGATGGCAACCAAATACTCCCTGCGTCTCATAATGCTAATTAGTCTTTTTCGGCAAGAATGAGAGTATTAAAGATTTGGCAATGATTTCTTCATGCATGTTATGATCAAATGATTCTACAATATATATGCAATGGGCCCTCTCAATGGCAAAACAAGTGGAAGATTAAAGAGTAGGAGATTGCAATAGATACAAAGTCCCACATATAAATAATTAAGGATAGACTTTCTCAGAGAAAGAAGACTTTGTATGCAATTATCTTGTTGTCTTGATTTGCTTAGATTTGTACAAAAATGGTTTGAATTCAATAGATTCAATGAAAAGTTTGAGTAATGTCTTTTGATCTTGAACCTAATCAATTTCAAATTGCTATTAAAGATTCAATTTTTATGATTTTGATTTGTATAGTGTATAATATACTAGTGAATTCTTTTATTTCATTCTATTGATAACTTCAAAAAACACTAGGGACCATCTTCAACCCTAAATCAAGCCTAAAGTAGAAGGGGCAAGTAATTTGAAACAAATGAAAAAAAAGGACTAATATTATGGGATAGAGCTAGGGAGGAATTGACAAAATCATTTTTTTTTTTTATAACAAATGGAAGAACCACCGTATTAAAAAGAAGAAACCATAAAACAACAACCAAGCCCAGAGGCTAGTCACATGAAGAGAAAGAGCAAGTGAAAGCCAAGACCCAAGCCAAAAAGTAGGTCAAAAGAAAGGAAGGAAAGACATAAGAGAAAACGCCATTGAACTAAGCAAGTAAGCATAGCAAAGGCCTATTAAGGGAAAGGCACCCAATGGCGTCCTTGTACCCAATGCCGTCCAAATCTGCAAGACATAATCATTTCAGGCCATAAATGTAGGTAGGCGGTACATGGCTTATTTCTTTGACCTAAAATAATAAGTGGTCTACAGTACCGCTGTCGGGTAGAGAGGAGCGCTCTTTGGGAATACGCGAAGTATCTGGCTGCAACTGGGAATAGTTCGCTAAAGAGTTCAATCAAGTCTTCGGTCTTCAATCTTCAATCTTCAGACTTCAACTTCAATCACGTTCCCGTTGGCCTATCCTGTAGTGGCTGTAAAGGGCCAAGGTAAGGGTGTGTAATAAGAAACAAGTTTACGGACAGGTAAAACGGGACAACAAAACACGAGTTGCCGTCCGGATGATGGGATCCTAAATTTCAAATCCACGGTGACCAGGAAGCGCCTTTCACCAGTAGGAACAACATAAAAGATCGACCATGTGGGCCATTAACCCCACTTCGTCGCCACAAACACAAAACGGAGCGCTTGTTGGATAACCACGACTCGCAACAGGTTTACAATGCAGGAATTGAATTACAACTAGCCTCCAAAACCGGCTGGCAATAACAGAAATGAAATCGAACCACAAGCCACAACACACTGGAGACCGAGAAAGCTCTTCAAATCTTCATCTTCAAGTCTTTAAGCCTTCACATCTTCAAAAATATCTTCAAAACTATAAAGGAACTTCAACTTCACGCTCAAACTACCTAAACTCCACTCTAAAAAAGAAGGCAGCAGACCTTCCTATGCTTCCACACTCATAACTTTTGCATTTCTTCTTCAAATCAAAAGATTAATAGCTTTTCTGAAAGCTAACAAAATTACCTATCACTCCTCCAACTTTCAAGTCATTCTAAAACTCTGTTCAACTTCTATGACCTCTCAAAGTTTAGGTCCATAGATGATAAAAGCAAGGGACTCTCTCACCTTTCTACACTCACAACTCACTCATAAATGCTCCAAATTGATTGAGTGATGACTCTTTAGAAAGATACTACAATGATTTACACTCCCTCTAAATATGAAGACAAATTGAGAATTACTTCAAAAGTTATGGCTCAAAGAAGCCTCTGCTCTTTTCAATGGAGAGCCTCGGGTCTTCTCAACTTTAAAACTCTATAACTTTTGATTCACAAATTAAAATTCAACTTGCAAGCACAATTTAAAAAGGTCTCATCACAAGGTATCAGATGCCAAAGTTTCAATTTCCAAAGATCAATGCTCAATGAACTACATCAAATCAAAATCTGCCTTCCAAACCCCAACAACCAACACACTCTTTTCTTCACATAATAACCCAACTTCCTCACATTAAAAATATAATTCCCACCTAAAAAACTCTCTTTCAACAATGATCCCTTTGGGAGGAGCAAGAACCTTTATCAAGCCTCTAGATCCTTAAGATAAGTAGGACTTGTCCCTATCCACCACACATGAGCCTCCAAACAACCATTGGTTCAAGGAAAAACAACTACATAGTAAACTACTTCTAAACTTCCACTCTTTTACTTTTTAACACACACATATATCATCAAAACTAAATGTCATACTAAACTCCTTCATCCAGTGGAGGTAAAAACTGAAGTCCATGAAGAGTACCACTCTACATCTAGTGACTCCATAAAAACCCTCCAGTTCGATATTTTGCAATCGAACTCCAAATCCAAACCCAAATTCTAAAACTGAAAAGAATACATCAAACTGATGAAGTTTTTCCTCCAAATCAAGAATCTACTCAAACGTATAATATACACACGTTTTAAATAGTGTATGCATTTACAATACAACACCGCTATATTTGTGTTCTGGAATGAATGTTTGACCTAGAAAAGAACGGCATTGGGTACATGGACGCCATTGGGTGCCTCTCCCTAACTATTCCAACGAACAGAGCCTCTTATCCAACTAGCAGTGACAGTAAGCAACCAAATGCTGTTGAAGTGGTACCAAATCTGATCTACGGCCTATGGACAGATTCTAGCTGCTTGATGGGAGCACCATGATTGAGGTCTAAAATCATACCTGAAAGAGCATATTGGATGAAATGGAGAGGACATTGTTCTTGCGCAAAGACAAGATGACTCTTGGAGATCCAGCAAAGCCACAAGACAACCCTCCAAATACACTATAATAAAATGGGGGTATAAATGACTTGTCCTCAATGACTGCACCGACAATAATGACTGCTAAATTACTATTTTGCAGTCATTGTTGTCGGTGCAGTCATTGTGAACAAGTCATTTTTACCCCCATTTTATTGTAGTGATAAGAGCATCTCCCGCACCTCGTTAAAACGGCCCTCCCAACATATTTTTGAACGGCCGGGGGAAATCCAATCCCCTGCAGCACTGCATTTTGGAATGTAGAGGCGCGGGGCTTGGAGATTTGGCCAAGACCCCGTCAGAATTTCCATATATACAGGCGACCTTCACGGCCCCTCTCCTTCATCGGATTCCGTATTTTGATTAGTCAAGGATTTAGGGAATGACACCAACGTCAACAAGGGAGCCGCAAGTTGTCGCCATGGCCGCAGCATCAACCTTGACCTCTCCCTCGAGCGTCTGAGCAGCCACTGCGACAGGATATCGCGAGTGCAGAAGGGCAGAAATATTCAAAAAATCTCTCTCACTATATATATATATTAGAGCTAAAAAGTCACAAAACTCCCAAAATAAAAAAAGGAATCCTATCTCATATACTATACACAAATTACCAAGACCTAAACAAAAAAAACTCAATACTAGAGCTATGAATCATTTTCCTCAAGTGTGACTAATGTGACTAATGCTCCTTCCGGGCATTAGTCACATTAGTCACAATTACACAAATCCACCAAAACAACCTTTTGTATTTCAAAACTATGCAATAAATTCCCAATAGGTGCAATAAACACCAAATTAGCATCCTAGCACATGCAAACCGAATTGTGGACTCCAATCTTTTTTGTTTGGGGCCTGAAAATTAAAACAATAAAAAAATTCTACAAAAATCTAAAAGTGTCAAAACATCCCACAAATTGGCACATGGGTGTGTCTTAAGGATGGTCAAAAGCATAGAAAAATTCTTAGAGAGTTTTGTCCACCCAATCAAAAGTTGTGGCCCATTTTCCTCAATTGTGACTTATGTGACTAATGCTCCTTTGGGGCATTAGTCTCAATAGTTACAACTAGACAAATTTACTAAGAAATCCTTGTCCAAATTTTTTTTGTTTATTGTTTGTGTGTTTTTATTTTCTTATTTTTTTTTGGAGCAACCTCCTAAAGTTGCGGCTCTCCACGGCAGCCACGGTGGCCTTGGGTCAACCTTGCGGGTCTCACTCTCGTGTCAGTTGTTGCTAAAGACGTCGTTTGCCGGCCTTCTTACTATCTGCCGCAGGAGAGTTTCTAGCCCCTTCCACTTCAAAATTGCTTGACCCCGCCACTCTCCCCTCGGAAACCCATCTAGCGAGGAGGGCTGCAGGAGATGCTCTAAGAGTCCACAATTCCACATGATATGCAGTCTGGAGAACTTCGAAGAAAAAGGAACGCCAATGATGCATTGAATGGCATCCAGTCTCCCATGGGGGGCAAGGATTGGGAAAGAATCGTGGAGATGGTGGATGATGGATTGGGCATAGTCCCAAATTGCTAGTGAATGTGGGCAGGAATAAAATCTGTGGAAAGGAGTTTCTATGTCTCCAATGTCACAACATGAGCACTTGGTGTTGAGGATTGGATTGATGTGTGCCCTCCATGAATCGATTGCTATAGCGTTATGCCAAATGGACCATATAAAATCACTTTAATGCACAAAAAGGTTCATGTGCTCCAAAATATAGGGAATCATTTTCTATTATTATTTTTTCCTCAAATGTATTGATCCATTCATAGAATTCAAAAAATTGTGAAAGCATGTCAAAGTCATGAAAATAAATTGAGCCATAAATTTATGGTAAAAACATCCAACCTGGATGAATACTATGGTTTTCATTCACAATCTGGAAATTTCATCTAAGATTTTTTTAAATTCATAGTTGTTTGGCGATTTCATCCAAAGTTTTAGACATTTTTTTTTGGCATTTTTTAGCCAAACTATTTTTTCAAGTGCAATCTAGCACAAAAAAGCCAAAAAAAAGCCTTAAAATCAACACTACACTAAAATTGGTAAATAGTGTTGGTTGATAATTAGTGTTGTTCCCTATTTTTTACCCCAAACACTATTTTCCAACTTATGTGTAAATAGTGTTGGGGCACTTAACTTCCGCCGTCAAATTCTAGCCCTTCCTTGGAAACCTCGATTTTCTGCCTTCGGTTGTCAAACTCCGGCCTTCCCTGGAAAACTCAGTTTTTTGCCTCTTCCCGAGAAGTTTTGGCCCTTCCCTGGAAAACTCAGTTTTTTGCCTCTTCCCGAGAAGTTTTGGCCCTTCCCTGGAAAACTCAATTTTTGCCTTGCTTCCTTTCTGGTGACCACCTTCAATAGTTTGTGGAGGGAGGTGGAGACTTGAAGAGCTTGTGGAGGGAATGGAAAGCTTTCCAATCACTACTTCTCCATTCTCCAACGAGGGACGGGGGTATATTCCGTGGTTTCCCGCCGATTCCTACCTCTCACAATTCTTGCTTTGAATTCAAATGCTCACGGTTTATTGCCAATCACTTTTTCTTGAGGTATACAATTGAACATTGGATGACACCATTGGATTTGTCTTTCTCTCCTCTATTTCTTTTGAATTTTTTTTTTGGAAGCCATTTTTTTTTACATCCACATTTTTACTTTTATTTGTAGCCCGACCATGGAGTGCCCCTCCATGCCGTCTTCCAGGGAAGGGCCAAAATTTGATAGCAAGAGGCAGAAAATCGAGGTTTACAAGGAAAGGCGAGAGATCGTCAAGTTCTGTCACTTCTTGGATTTTGTTCCCATCTAACACTAAATACACTCTCATAAAAATGTTGGAATGACCAGATTTTATTGTAGAGCTAAAATAGTGTTAGAATGGATAAATAATGTTCTAACACTAACATTGCAAATCACAATCACTGTTAGTATTGACAATTAGTGTTGCCGACACTATTTATCAATTTTAGTATAGGGGTCTCTTTCACTCCCTCAAAAATTAGTAGGATCCTCCAATGTTCCAACTTCTCATCCATGAATCTCACCAGATTAAACTAAATTCACTCTTATGAATCCAAATAGGGAATATCCCAATCTCCGAGGGGAAATGGTTTAGGGTGGTTAACAATGTTATACTTGCGTTAAAAAACACCAAAAAGATCTTCCATTAAAAAAAAATGACAAGGCCTATTGTATAATAAATGCCACATTTAACTACTTTTGGACTTTTGAAAGTCCAAAATTAATAATGGTCACCGGGAGAAAAGAAATAGGTTATCCGGAGATAATGCAAAACATTGGGAAATCTATGCAAAACATCGGGAGATTTGTAAAAACATTGGGAGATCTGTGAAAACATCAGGAGATCTCCCGATGTTATAATATGTACATCTTTCAATGTAAAGTCCAAAATTCATTGAATAGTCCAAAAGTAGTTAACCCCTAAAGTTCCTTGACTATGTTCTCACCAAAAATGCTTCAAAACTGCCATTTCTAATACAAGTACCAAATTTTTGAAAAATGTTGTTTTTTGACACATGTAACCATAAGATCTTGTAGTAATCTAGTTTGAGAATATGCGGAAAAAATTTCATAAATTTTCACCATGTAGATTGCAAGATATTAGTATTTGAAGTGGCAAAAATCCTTTTTTGGCCCTACAAAAAATCGGGCAGCTGCACTTCACAAGGTTAGATCATTATGAAATAATGTCCAAAATGGTTGTACTTCTTTGGATTCATTTTTAAGGGCAAGTTGTCTACATACATGAAAATTTTCAAATCATTTGGAGTTGTACAACATACAGGAAAAAAAATAGTAAGTAGGAAGCAGTAGAGAATGATTCAAAATACTAAATTGTTAATAAATTAGTTATAAAATTAAAAACTCCAATCCAAATGGTTGAATCGTTGTAGTAAATAATCTACATCCAATAGAATTATTTTTTTTTCAAAAATATTGAAATTTCAGTAAAATAAAAGGACTTCAAAGTTTTTTTTGGTGTAGGGATTCCGTAAGTGCCCGCAAACTAAAAAGCCTCATAACTTTCATCTGAACTATTGAAATGCAATGATTCAAAGCTTTTTGAGTACATATAAATCTGAAGAACAAATTTCAAATTTTTATTTCTTAAAAAAGTGATTTTTTTAGATCTGCCCGAACTGCCCAAGTTGAGAAACAAACAACATATTGTGCAATAACTTTTGACTCATATTTCCAAATGTTATGAAATTTGTGCATATGAAAGATATTCCTCGCCCCCACATTCCATTAAAATTTCAGCCCAAAATATGCAAATCTCTAGTCACACGTACCTGCCCAAAAATTTTATATTGCCAAAAAGCGCATGTTGGTCCTTTAGGGGTTAAATATGATTGTCAACGTGAATTCTAATAATACACCTTTCATTTTTTCAAAGATATTAACATCTACCCAACCACCTCCATGGAGCCCAACTCTACAAAATCAATTGATGTTAGATATCACTTCCCTAGTATAAATTTTCATTGGTCAACAATATATCTAGTTGCAATTACGTACATTATTTTTGTTACAAGTCAATTACTACTTCATGTTAGGCCCGGTTTATACTTGGGGTTGGATTGGAAGCCAACCTAAACTTTCCAAGTTTGAACCAATAAGATCAATCGATTCTTCCAATCTAGTCCAAATGCCATATTTAACTACTTTTGGACTATTCAATGAATTTTGGACTTTACATCCAAAAATCTCCAGATTATAACATCGGGAGATCTCCCAATGTTTTCACAAATCTCTCAATGTTTTTATAAATCTCCCGATGTTTTGCATTATCTCCCGATGATCAATTTTTTTTCTCCCGATGACCATTATTAATTTTGGACTTTTAAAAGTCCAAAAGTAGTTAAATGTGGCATCCAAGGGCTTTATTGTAGAAACATCCAAAACCGTCAATACAATTCAGCATAGTTGGAGGCACATTTTCTAAGAATAATATTTTTGAGTATTAGCAATTGAAAATTATGAATATTAAAAAATATACATAGTTTTTGGATGTGGTATTTGATTTCTATGAGTTTTCAAAGTGCCAACTCCGTAGACCACTGAAATTGTCACATAGGTGGATTCAAATTTGAAATCTACAAAATTCAGTAGTCTTTGAATCAAAGTTAAATATCTGTTGTTCAAATTCGTTGGAAAATTAGAGTTAACCATTTGAACGACACATCAACCAAAGTCTAGGGATACATTTAGTGATACTCTAGGATATAAGAATGAAATCATGTGTTTTTGGGTGTTTCTACCTTATCTATGGCACACTAATTAAGATGCACACATAAATATTTGAATTAGAATCATTCCATTTCTAAAATTGAAATTGAATGAGACTTGTCAGACCCTATGAACGGTGAATTCCAGTAATGTAAGGTGGAAGCACTTTAAACCGTCAATATAAGCAATTCAGCATAGATGGAGGTATTTTTTTCCTAAAAACAATATTTTGTAGTAGTAGCTAATGAAAATCATAAATTAACTAAAAAAATTTAGATTTTTTGGATGTGGTATGCAATTTTTATGATTTTTCAAAGTGACGGCTCCCTAGACCACTGAAACTATTACATAGGTGATTAGGTGGACCCTTAACCGAAATTTGCAAAAACCAATAGTAAGCCAATTAGTGTTAAGTAGGTGTCCTTCAAATGTGTCGGCAAATTAGAGTTAAAAATTTGGACATATTTGGACACATTAACTCAAATCTAGGAACATATATAGGGCCAGTCTAGGATACAAGAATGGGACAAGGATGCTAATGGGTGTTTCTATTTAAACCCTAGAGCGCGCCGACGTTCAAAAACTGAACGATGAATTGTTTGAAATTGTAGTTTCGTCCTCCTAATTGCTTGGATGAAAGTTTTTTTTAATTTGTGGGGATACTGTATCAAGTTGTTGTTCTATATAACGGTTGGATTTGGTGTTACTAGAGTACATATTTTTCTAAAATTATCAATGTGCAAGTATGTCAAGTGGCTGTGGACCACACCAAAATTGCATTGACTTTAATTCAAAACTAGATTTGCCAAAATGAGGTCATACAATTTAAGAGCACAAAAATTTCAAAAAATCACTATGTCAAAAGAACCTCATTTCAAATCCATTCCAAAACATTTTACTCCAAAAAGGATAATATTTTGCTTGTTATCGAATTTTGAAGGAATTTTGAAGCTTCCCTTTCAAAACTTATATAAAAATATTGGTGWTGGCAGTGGTGAATCTAACCGAAGAGATGGAATCTACAACTCTTAGAGTTAGAGTTGACAACGCATTATGGTACACATGTCAATGAATGGGCACTTGCAATAATCGGTCAAAGCACCGCACACATTGAGCTTTCTGATAAATATGAGAAAATGTCCGCTGAACACAAAAAATAAGAGGCACATTGAATTGTTTGGAGAATTCAATGATGTTTTCTCATAATAATTACAAACCCATACGAACTCAAATTGAGAAAGATCACAATTTTTTCCACGAAACCTTTTTTTTCCTGTTATATCTAGTTGGGAGCCCACTCCATTAGTATTCAATATTTCTCAAATATTAAGATTTTAGTAGTATGTTACCTACACATTAATAAGAAACTACACTAATAATGGTATTTTGTGTTAGCAACACTAATTAGGAAGCACAACACTACATGTCAATAATCCTTTTAATGTTACCAAGACTAAATGTCAACATAGACACTATTTGTCAACTATTGTAAATTTTTGGGATATAGATTTTTCATAAGATTACATTTAGTGTTAGATATTTTTCATCAAATTGCAATGAAAAAAACAAAAACCTAAATATTTGAATTAAATATTATTACAAGGGGTGGTAAAGACAACTCCAAATGCAAACAACTTGAAATTTAAAGTGGGTATGGTAAAAATTCATTTAACATCATTGGTAACATAACACTAAATACCATTATTAGTGTAGTACTATAATATATGACTTGGTTATTGGCATGTGTCCGAAATGTATTGACCTAAAACATAACCGTAATCATAGAGCCTAATAAAGAGGCACTTTTTTTTTGGAAATGTCCAACGATGAGTGGCATTGCCTAACATAAACTGCTAGCAAATAACATAAGATTTTTGGATGAAAAATCTGTAATGCTTGCATTAGGAAAGTACCCTCCTATTGCATCAATATTGTTTCAATGGGCTCACAATCCAATATTGAAAGTATATTGTTAATCTACAAGTAGTACTGTAACTATATTGTTTCAATGGAAAGCACTGTTCCCACTTAAACTACATTCGTTGTCATACTGATGTTGTACTACAACAATACACTTTCAAAATTGGACTGTGAGACCATTGAAATAATATGATTGCATTAAAACTAGAAGAGTAGGGGGTTATTTTCCGATGTGATTACACGGGCAAAATTGCATAATCGGTCATTACGGGTATGGAAATCCTAATTGTGGCACAGAATCCTCTTGCACAATGCATGAGACAAATCCCGGAAGTGGTTAACCCCTAAAGGACCAAGTGTTCGTTCAATGTACTCAAGAAATCTTGGGTAGGTTCCTACAAAGTCATTTTGGGTCGGATGTTCATGAAATTTGGACACAATGTGTAACTATGTACCCTCTTCCTAAAAATTTGATTTTTTATCTGATTGGATGTCCGAATAAGAAATTATGATGTCTTGAGCTTTGTAGGTAGCTTGAGCAGTTCGGGCAGCATGTGCAAAACTCTTCCTATGATTGTGAAATTTGATGGGTATGTAGCTTACATGGTACAAGATGCAAATGTCAAAAAACATAACCATGTGTAGTGTCAAAATCTCATTCTAGAAGTAGTTAAAGTTTCTAGGCCTTGATGGGCAAGGTTGGAAAAAAACTTTTTGACATCCTTCAAAGTGAATATACACGGAAAGGTAGGGTCGTGCCGGAACTTGTGGTATAGCAAAAAATCTCTCAARTGTTTATACCACATGCGACCTGCTTGTTTTAATCCATAAAGAGCTCGTTGTAGCTTGAGGCCAGAATACTCGCCCGAAGAATCAGCCGAAGGGGGCGTAGGCAAGAAATCAGGAGGGGGCCTTATATAAATTGTGGCATCTAAATTTCCATAAAGGTAGGCTGTCACAACATCTAGAAGCGTGGTTTCCAAAGAATGTTGTACAGCTAGGCCAAGTAGATATCTAAAGGTAGTGGCATCCATAACAGGGGAATAAGTAAAGGTAAAATCAATGAAGAAAGATAGTGCGCTCATGATCAAACCGAGCGTGAAGTTGACGCCATAGCTCCGCCGGGTTGTCAATTTGGATGTATTGCTGTCGAAGAGAGGTGTRAAGGTGGCGGCGAAGAACAAGCAAAGCTTTCCACACGGATGACCTCGGAAAATCCGCCTCTTGTTCATCATCGATCGCATCTTCCAACTCCTCCAAATAAAAGTACACTTTCACATCTATACTCCACTCCATGTAATTGCTACCATCTGTTTCAAGAGCATCAAACAAAAGTGGTTGTACCCGGGAGCTACTCTCCCGCTGTGACTTCTTATCCGCCATAGCTATCGTAGCTAAAGACAATAGTGGAAAAGAAAGTAGAAAAAGAGAATAGAAAAACAAGAGACAAATTGTGCTGATAACGTGTTGCAAAGGAAGCAGAGCATAGACACAGAAAATATATATAATGCACTAAGAAGTTCTCAAGARTGATCCCTCAGGGTTACATGATCATACATATATATGAGGTATCACTAGTAGTGACACTAGTAGTGTCACTAGTAGTGAGATCTACTTTTACCTTATCCTAAGTCTCACTTAACCTAAGTTAACTGGGATCGTTATCTTATCTCAACACAATGGTCATGCTTGCGAAGAGGTGGTGATGAATACACCGCCGAAATTTAAGTAACTGTGATCAAATTCTCCATCACATTGGATAGGAAGAAGAACGGCACTCGATCTTACACAATATGCAAACATCACTCCCGATTTGAACAAATTCAGAGAGACAAACTCCGGCTTAGAGAACAGAACATTTGCAAGTAGACCAACTGAAGAATGATGCTGCAGCACCGATCGACTCGTGAAAGAATGATGTATCCATGTAAAATTTMAGCGCACAATGATGCATGTACGCGATTCCACWGATGGAAGCCTRTAATTAAGAAGAGAAAACAATCAAAAGTAGCTAGAATCGAACACAGACGTAGAGTGAGATTCAAAATCCAGGAACACTCAGAGGCTTGTCGCATAAAATGAGCGAGCTAGACTGTACTGTACTGTAATTGACTACTAGCTTATTAATTGCCCTACCGGAGATGATCAAATGTGGTCAAGCAGGCGATGAATACACTGGGAAAAATTTGTGATCGATTGTTCAAACCCTAACATTGAATCTAGGAGGACGATGGCACACACACACACTATACACACATCAAAAAATTCGGGAACCCAACTACAAGAGGGAGACGACAAGGGCAACCGAGGAGATGAGGAGGACGGTGCGCGCAACGCTGGCCACGACATGATGAGGAGCGGCGTCGCTCGAATCAGTCTTCGGGGAGGAGGATTTCGGTGTTGTAGGCGTGGTAATCAGACCAGGCGCTAGGGCGGGAGTCCCRGCCACAGGGGAGGCTTCCGGCGGCACCACGCCCTTGTTGTACTTCGCGGTGTCGAGCACGGAGTTGATTCCTTGSACAGACACTTGGCCATCGTTGTAGATATCCGGGTCGGAAATGGCGACATCGTCGAGGCGGAGGCCATTCGTCCCCGTGCTGGTGATGACGATCTCGACGTTGGGCGCTGCGGTCTTAATGTTGGAGTTCAGCGGGAGGTTGGACAGCGCTTGGTAGCTGTAAACTGACGTGGAAACGTGATAGTCCAGCGTCGTCATCAAGAGCTTGCTGGAGTTCATGTTGAGCCCTTCGAAGGCGCCGTCGTTGGGAGCGAAGAACGTGATGCCTTCCTTGATGACGGCATTTTCCCCGAGGCTGTCAAGAAGCCCCGAGATGGCGCCGTAGTTACCTACAGCTCGCAACGCCGCCACGACTTTCCCGTGGAGCGTCAGGGGCTTAGTAGGGGCCGGAGCCGGGGCGGGGACGGCTACTGCCGGTCCTGGCGCAGGAGCGGCAACTATGGCTGCTGCTGAATGCATATCAGCCTGCGCCGCTGAAATGAGGAGGATGCCATACATCGCTACGGCTACGGCTTGGCYTAAGACAGCCATTGCGTGGAGTCGAGATTCGCAGGGCTCTCACTAGCACTTGTAATGAGCTTCTGCTTCTTGTGCTTGGTGCTCAAGAGCATAGGCAGTTGAAGAATGCGGCTGAGAATCCGGCTGCTAGTAGCGCTGCACRATTCACGACATTGATCATATTCAGTCAGTGGTCGGCCGATTAAAGTATCGAAGTACGTTGAGATGGATCGGAAAGCTTAAAATAAGCCTGTGAGAAATGCGCTTCTGATTATCAAGAACCGAATCAGTGATGGAGGCCTCCATGATTAGAACCGCAGGGAGTCGAAAATAGCAGGGGCACTCACTTCCAAACACAAGTACATCAGCTATTGAAGGATGTGGCATTGCGGCTGCTAGTACCGCTACATAATGCACGACATTAATTCATCATTGATCGTATCTAATCAATGGCAAGCATAGTTTCAAAGAAGGGCGTTCTAAGAGAATGTCCTCGCTTTCTAGCACAACGTCACCTTGAACATGTTTCCATGTTCACCATGTTTCCATGTTCACCTTGAACATGTTTCCAACGCTTACACTAGATCACATCTGAGAGTGCCCAGCTCAAGATCACAAGATGTTGATAAAGTACAAACAAAAACGCAAGAACCCCCGTCCTAGAACAGTCGAATCTGGAAGGTTTATCAACCGTTCTGAAGTCCTAACTTACCAATGACCAGTGGCCGATCCTCCGTGACAGATCGAATTGATATACCGAAGCTCCTTGCTCATGACATGACTATGAGGACAATGATTAAAGCCAGGAGCAAGCTCTTTGCTTCAATCCAATATTACCTCACTATTATCATCGGCAACGATCGGAAATGCAGGAGTATATCTGAATGCAAAGAATGTCTACATATTTCACTAGTGTACGACCCCCAACTTTGCAGTGACAAATAAATGAGGAGAAACAAGCTCCATCGACAACCCTAAATCACTTAACCCCTAAAGTTCCATGACTATGTTTTCACCAAAAATACTCCTAATCTGCCATTTGTAGGACAAGTACCAAATTTTTGAAAAATTGATTTGACACAAGTAACCATAGGATCTTGTAGTATGCTAACTTGAGAATATGTGGTAAAAATTTCAGAAACTTCCACCACGTGGAAATCTTGCAAGATATAAGCATTCAAATTCATTGAGATAATTTTTTGGGCCCTCCAAAAAACAGGGGAGCTGCACTTTGAAAGCTCACTATTCTATGAAAAAATGTCCAAAATGGTGGTTCTTCCTTGGATTCTTTTTCCTATATGAGTTGGCCACATGCTTGAAAATTTTCATATCATTTGGTACAACGTATAGGAAAAAAATAGTAAGAACTAGTAGTAGAGAATGATTCAAAATACTAAATTGTTAAGAATTTAATTTTGAAATTGAAAAATGCCAATTCCAATGGTTGTAATGTTGTAATAATAAATCTACGTCCTGTGATTTTTTTTTTTTCCAATAATATTGAAAACTAAGTAAGATGAAGAAGTTTACAATTTATTTTAGAATAGACAATCCATAACTGCCTACAAACAAAACATCCTTATAACTTTTGACTCATTGATCAAAATGGAATTATTCAAAGCTTTTAATGCATATATAACTCTAGAAAACCAATTTCAATTTTTTTACTTTTGAAAAAAGTGATTTTTTCTAATATGCCAGATTACTCAATTATGGAAGAAAAAAAAATATCAGGCCATAGTTCTTGACTCATATTTCCAAATGTCATGAAATTTAGGGCATATGAAAGATATTCCTCGTCTCCACCTTCTATTAAAATTTGGGCCAAAAATACAAAATACTCTAGTCACACGTGCCTACCCAAAAATTCTATGTAGCCAAAAAACTCATGTTGGTCCTTTAGGGATTAAGGATCCAAAAGTAGTCACTCTAAGCATGTGATTTTGAATAAACGTGAAAAAATTCATCCAAAATTGGAACTTTGTGCAAATTGGATGCACGTTATAAGTCTTGCATTGCCTGAAATGGTATTTTTTTAATATTCCCTCCATTTCAACCTATGAAAAATCTCCAAATATTGCAGTATACACTAATGTTTACCCATATTATATTGATATACAAACAATGGATGCTAATATACATGATAATATATTATTGCATATTGATTAACAAGTTCAGTTTTCATGATTTGTTATTTGAAGATCATAAAATTGATATTGAGCTATTAGGATAGACCTCTTGATCTTGTAATTAGCACTTGAGTTAGTATTATAGGTGGRTGTTAGCCTACATCCTAATAAAACCAAATATGAATTGTATTTGAATCTTACTTTAAAATCTAGCAAAAATTTAAGGAGAAATTGTATGATTGATTGCAATTTGTTGTTATAAAGGTGGGCATGTCTAATTTCAAGTTTAAATTTGCTTCACTAGAGTGACAAAATTGTTGTGATCTCTACATAATTATATGGTTGCAAACATGAGGTCTTTGAATACTGGGCAAAGTATTCAATCATACCAATTTGTTGGAAAATGCATTGTTGAATGCAGACAATTTTGACATGATAGTATAACACTTCTTMCGACATTGAAATCTAGGTATAGAATTCCATATTTCCATAAACAATATTTTGTAAGTAGGTACTATAATAAAGAATGTATTATGAAAAAAACATTTTAGATTTCCAATGGCTCTCATATGTATTCATACACTTTCAAAAATTGCCGTAACTAATTTAGAAATTAGATCTACCCAAAAGAATTTGGATGTGTTGAAGTACAAGTGTACAAGTAACACACTTGTATAAAATGATTTTTTTTAATTTTCAAACTACTTTTTTTATTTTTTTTTATAATTTAATCAAACTTATTAATTAAATTTTTTTTAATAAAATTAAATCCTTTTGCAACATTTTTGGGTAAATAGAATGAGAATTCTTTTTAGAATATCTTAGGACTTAAGAATTTCAAGAATTTAAATTTTTTGTTGAATGGAGTGTTATTGACTAAAAAATTACTCCAAATTTTTTTYTTTTTAAAGTTCACTCCAAAAATCTCCAAAAAAATGTAAAATAATAAATAAAAATTTAATAAACTTTTCAAGCTTTCCACAATTTATGAGATTTTAGGAGTGAATTATAAGAAATGTACAAATTTAAAGTCATGTTTTAGTCTTTCTGCTTACTACAAAATCTTGAAAAAAATTTACTTGTATTAAAAAATAATCACTAATGAGTTTGATTAAATTAGTAGGAAAAAAAAGTGATCTACCAAAATAAAAAATTTATTTTATGCAAGTATATTTCTTGTGCCACGATATTTGGTCCTTTAGGGGTTAACACCCCTATTCAGTGTAGTAAGCTAGTTTGAAAAGATGTGGGAAAAATTTCAAAACTTTTCACCATAGAAATTGCAAAACAATAAATCGTGTTTGAATTGACATAAATCCTTTTATTGGCCTTGCAAAAAATCGGGCAGCTGCACTTCAGAAGATCACATTTGTATGAAAAATGTCCAAAATGGTGATAACTTTTTGGATTCATTCTTCAAGTCAAGTTGGATACATGCTCAAAAAAGTTTAGATCATTTGGAATTGAACAACATATAAGGAAAAAATAGTTAGTAGAAAGAAGTAGAGAACGATTCAAAACACTAAGTTGTTAAGAATTTAATCATAAAATGCCAATTCAAATGGTTGTAATGTTTTAATAAGCAATCTACACCCAATGATTTTATTTTTTTTCACAAATATTGAAAATTGAGTTAAATATAGGTCTTCAAAGTTTATTTTTGAATATAGACCATAAGTCCATAACTACTCGCAAATTAAAACTCCTTATAACTTTCATCTCATTAATCAAAATGGAATGATTCAAAGCTTTCCATATATATATAAGTTTAGAAAACCAATTCCAAATTTTTATTTTTGAAGAAAGTGATTTTAATTTTTTTTTCCGGGTTGCCCACCGAGTAATGAAAATCACAAATTGCACAATAACTTTTTAACCATGTAGTCAAAAGTTATGAAAATTGTTGGGCCTTACATATACTCCTTGGGCACATGTTACATGAAAATTACAAAGAAAAAAACATAAAATCCATATGTAATGAACTGCTCGAAATCGCTGTGTTTCCAAAAAATCGCAGTTTGAGCATTTAGGGGTTCATATAATATAAGAAAAAAAATCAACAATTGGATTTCCAATGTTGAACAGAAAAATTGTCTTTTTTTTGGTTTTGAAAACTTGGGACTCYATTAGAAGGATAGATCATATGGTAACATGCTCTAAACGCGCTCAAGCTCTAAAACCGCCCACAACCTCAAATGTACACTATATGTATATGTTGCTTTTCCATAGCCTTCAGCCATGTACAAACTATGTATGTTTTAGGTGGTGGGCGATTTTATAGCCCTATGCCATTTCAACTTCAAATTTTTATAACTAATTCTACAAAGCCCCAAAAAATAGGAAACAAATTGTATTAGATGCCAATTCCAATTGTCTTTCAAGAAAAATTTACTGAAAATTATTTCTAGAAGCTTTGCCTCCCCAATACAGTAGAACCTCCCTAACTCAATCCTCTCTAACTGAATAAAGTTGTGTAAGATAACATTGATTGCTAGTCCTGGCTTAACAATCTAAACCACATACAAAGATCATGCCCCTCTCTAATGGAATAACCTCTCTTATCTAATATGTCAGACTAGTCCCAATCTTAATGAGTTAGGGAGGTTCTACTGTATTCAGTTTCAGCCCTTAGGTGGGCAATTTTCTAGACTTGTTATAGTAGAAGGAAACCAACAATTGGTTTAGTAGAGTTTGGTATGTGTCAAATCAACACAATACTCCCTCAGTCCCACCACTAAAAGCTTCCTAATCAAGCTGATTAACATTCTTCGCAAGAAAAATTTAGAAAGCTTTTAGTGACTTTGAGGGAGTATGACTTAAAAGGTATTCTATTCTTAACCCCTCATCGCCGAATGGGACAAAAAGTGCCCTACACAATCTGCAGTCCAATTTGAAGTGCTCTAACTTTTGCATCCAATGTTGGAATTCAATAAAACTTGTTGGAAAAGTTGCGCATGGTAGTCTAGTAATCTATGGTAAAATTTTTAGATCAATCCAAGATGTATTGAGTTTCTAAAAGTCATTCGAAGTTCTCAGGTTCAATTTGGGTTCAGCACACTGCATTGTGATGGCTGCAACTTTGGAGGATTGTATCTTTTTCATCAAATGTTTGTCTTCAATAAAAAATTTTGGGTTTTGTTTACATATAGGTCTAGTTAGAGTGGTAAAAGTTCATGTTAATCCAAGTCGTTTCGAATGTTTTGGAGAAATTCAAAGTTCAAAATCCAGAACTTTTTGCATTTAAGTGAACTTTGGCGGCTCATAACTTCTTCATGTATGATCCTTTTTCAATAATTTTTCTTGGGAAAGTTGCGCTTACTAGTCTAGTTTTTGTGGTTAAAATTTCAAATCCATCCAAGACAATATGAGTGACTAAGAAGCATTTTGGTAGAAGGAGGTTCAGCCACAGATGTGATTTTTTGCTACTTTCTTCACTGTTTTTTAACATTTCAAATCCAATTTGCAAGCACAATGAGTTGATTTTATGATATTTTTTTTCACCGAAGTGTTTATATTCTGGTTTGGAATCACTTTGTGGCTTAAAGTTTTTTCATTTGAGTTGGTTTAGAAATCGAATTTCACCTCCAAATGTGTTTTTCAGAAAATTTCAGCACCTTTTTCCAAAACTAAAACATTATAATCTTTCAATCTATATGGTCAAATGACCCCAAACTTGTTCCACACCATCTACAACATGCACAATACAATATTGTACGGTCAGGATCTTCATAACTTACTAAAATTTAGACTTTTAACACTTGCAAAGGGAGGATGCTTTTAACCCTTAAAGGACGGACCTATAACCACCGATTGAGAGCCTTGGTGCTCATCACTCAATTTGTTACCATTTTGGAAATAGATATGTGWGAAAAATTTTATGTTTATTTTTCAGAGATGATATTACATGTCTTCTGTACTTCAGAAAAAATTTAGATTTTTTTGAGGAAAATTGATTTTTGTGAGAATTTTTGAAAAAAAGTGAAGAAAAAATCACATTAAATAGAAAATTACTTCAAAAAATTTGGTCCTTTAGGGGTTAATCCTTTGATGCATGTGGGTCTCGAGAGACTTAACATCTATTTTAACGTAGTTTTAGTGAAGAGAGAGTACAACAAGCTTCAAGTCCACAAAGACAGATTGTATTCAAGGTGCAAGAATTTCCTCCTATGTACATATTATAATAAAGCACATAACCCAAATGTCAAAACTATAAGTAAGAAAAAGTGTCGAACATGATAAATTGGAAAGTATTGGGTGGGTCTAAAACAAGTCGTTCATATAGCATGGAGTAAATCCATATTATTGAGTGGTGAGCTATGACTTTGGTGAACAAGTCAAGTGTGCCCAATTCAAAGAATGTCCACTCTAACAAAATTGATGACCTTCAGTCATTTGCTCACTAAACTAAGTTGTGTGTGCACGATTAGAGTGGCAATTGCGGAATTTTTGTGTTTGCTGTGAGATTCAGACATAATTTGAAATATATAATAGTATTTAGGCATAGAATTTCCAATGCCAGATGAATATTTTCATAAACTCCTAGTTGCCTAATCAACTATATGTTCAATTTGAAATTTCAAGCTCGTTTTTGTGTAGGCAGTTAAATACCTTTGACCATTTCAAAAAAGTTATGGGTAGTTTTGAAGGTTGACTAATGAAAACTTTTATTATTCTCTAAAAAAAAAAATATTTGATTTTTGAGAGGTCTTCATAGGCATAAAATAATGTACCATTAGTGGAAGGCTATGATACATTTGCAAAACAAACATTTATGTTTGTTAGAATCTCCAATCCCAACATCCCTACACCTTTTTACTTCGTTCTTCTTCATCCAGGATGTAGACTTTTTTCCCTTCCTAGAATTAAAAATCAAAAATATCAATTGAAATACTATTGAAATGTTAATCACGAGATCTATTTCAATGACAAGCATGTTATAGCATTCTCACATAATATTTTATAGGAGCACATGTTTAGGTAAATGAATGCATTGACATGCATATCATGCAAATCTAGAGAAGTACAAAAATAGAATGACACTTCAAAGCATCTTGTGATGCCACAAGTTTTGTTGTAACTATACTCAACCAAGGCATCACCTACTTACATACTTAGAAACATGGCTTCAACTCAAGGGACTTCAAAACATCTTGACATGTTATAAGATAAGGCCACAACATGTCTTAGTCGAGGTCCCCATTAATTTCATCAACATTGTTTTTAACCCCTGAACGACCAAGTTGCGTTTTTTGGCATTTTGATTAATGAGATAAAAATTATGAGGAGTTCTAGTTTGTGGGTTGTTATGGAGTCTTTGAAAACCATACCTACCCACAAACTAAACTCCTCATAACTTTTATCTCATTAATCAAATGGAATGATTCAAAGCTTTCCAAGTATATACAATTCTAGAGAATCATTTTCAAATTTTTATTTCTTAAATAAGTGATTTTTAAAGAAGTTATCTGAGCTGTCCGTATTGCCTACCAACSAATGAAAAACACATTTCATGCAATAACTTTTAACTATCTAGTCAAATAGTTATGAGAATTGTTGTGCCTTAAAGCTACTCCTTGGGCACATGTTGTGTGAAATTTTCAAAGAAATAAATAAAAACCCCATTCATAGTGAGTTGCCCAAAATTGCTATGTTGCCAAAAAAACGCAGTTTGGGCATTTAGGGGTTAAATGATCCTTTCTTCCAAATGAGTGTGGGATTTTTAGAATGAAATCAATTGTCCATCATGAATCCTCAAAGGATATGGGATAATTGAAAATAAAAGCTTGACAACTCATTGTCAAAACGTTGGAATTTTGCTCGAAGTACAATTTAGACCTCATTTTAGCATAGTACAATATCTATTTTTGAAAAAAATTGAACTAAAAAAAGTTGGGGAATCAAGTTAATTTTATTTTTCTAAAAATCCATTTTAGGTCTTGAGACTCCAACTAAAAGTTATGGACAAATTTCAGAAAGGGATTGGAAGAAACAGTTTCACTACAAGAAAACAATGTCCGAATTGACAGAAAAAATGTCCAAATTGACAAAAAAATTGACAAAAAAATGTCCAAATTGACAGAAAATGATTGCGTTCCCTTGTAGTTTTATTTTTTTTGACAATTTCAAACATCCTCTTTGAAATTTGTCTATAACTTTTGATTGGAGGCTTGAAATCTCAAGTGGATTTTTGGAGATGAAATTTGGCTTAATTTTCACAACTATTTTAAGTTCAAAGCTTTTTGGAAAAAGATATTCTACTATGCCCAAATGAGGTCTAAAATTCTACTTTGAGATTTTTTGAAATTATTGTGAATTTTTTAAAAGAAAAGTGAAAAAAACTCATTTCAAATATAGAACAAATTTAAAATATGAAATTTTTATCATAGATGTACCACTATATTATAGTGCATAACATCCTAATATAAATCAAACCCAAAATCAAAATGATTGTGTTACTCTAAAATTAAAAAAATCAACAAACTAGGCCCATAGTTCATATTGCCAAGCAAATCTAAAAAATATTTGGACCAATTTCATATGTTTCAAAAAACTGTTGGGACTGGAGGACTAGGCTTGAACTCAAGTTGTAATTGAAGACGGGGACTATACTAGAGTTGCTATTTTGGTTGAGTACTAGATATATTGGTCACCGGTCGAGTCTATAGTACACCATCGAGCCGAATGGGGAGGTGTAACAATGGGTGAATGTAAAAAAAAGAGCCCCCTATTTTGTGCCGTCAATGTTTTGTGATTAACACCTCTCCTAGCTAATTTGGGTCCTCTGATTTAAAATATGAAGTCAAAAATTGCAAAAAAATTTATGCATGAGAAATAAATAGTTCCAGTGTTTTCCCCAGGGTTAAAACACGGGGGCATAACCACCTCCGCATTCGGCTTGATGGTGTACTATAGACTTGACCTTGATCACCCTCCATGTAGGCTCTACTACTCCTGATAAGCATCCTTGCTCACCCCAGTACATGCCTAAAAGCTTGTATCGTCTTTTTAGTTGAAAATGGGCTTTAAATAAACACGTAATCTTTGATTTTGCTTGTTTAACTCCTAAAGAACGGAATCACATTTGGGGTAGAAATTGTCAAAAACTACTGCTTTTTAGGGCAACAAGAAAAAAATGAAAAATAAAAGTTTTTTTTTTCTTCAGAATTCAACGAACAAATTTGTACTAGACTTTTTTGGGAATGTATAGAAAAAATTTCAGAACTTTGATTGCTCGAACTGAAAGTTTATAACATTTGAAGTTAGGTGAAAAAGTTTTTTTCCAACCTTGCCTGAGACGGCCTAGAAACTTTTACTCCTTCTAGAATGAGATTTTTACACCACACATGGTTCTTTTATTTGACATTTTGCATCTTATATCATGTAAGCTACGTACCCGCCAAATTTCAAAATCATAGGACGAGTTTTGCACATGCTGCTCGCGCTGCCTACAAAGTTCAAGGTAGCACAACTTTTGATCTGGTCACCCGATCGGAAAAAAAAATTAGATTTTCAAGAAGGGGGTACATGGTTACACATTGTGTACAAGTTTCATGAACATTCGACCAAAAATGACGTCCTAGGAACCTACCCAAAATTTCTTGTGTATGTTGAATGGACACTTGGTCCTTTAGGGGTTAAGTAAAAAAGATTGCTAAATTTTTAGCTTACTCTTGCCCCCAACTTCATGGTTCCACACATTTCAAGGTGATTATGTTTGTGTTACACAAATGCAGCTTGAACATTTCTGGCCATTTGTCGGTGTTAAAGGGTTAACCCATTAAGGACTGGTCGACCATTTTGTGGTCGATTTGGGTCCTTTTTGGTTTGTAGAGAGAGCATGTCAACGAATCTGATGATGTGGCAAAGGGGACGGGTCTGGGGAATTGGGAAGTGAAGAGTTTAGGACAATAACTAGGCCAATCTGAGGTGGCATGTGACCAGAGGGTTGAAAAAACCAAGACAACAGGGGCTGAAATTACACCAAGATTTGCTAAAAATTCCTACTTCACAATGCACCTTCACCAAAAAAATTAATGCTAAACCCTATATCATGTGCAACACTTCCATCCGTACGGTTAGATCTCCGATAGGCACTTGCATTCAAAAGTTTTAAAATTGCTCCCAATTGGCCATACAAAGGATTGCCCACCCCCCAAATCAACCACAGTCCTTAATGGGTTAACACATACAGTAGTAACTTACTGGTCAGTATGTGGACATTCCGCCGTACATTGTTTGGTATTCAAGTATTGCAGTGGAGCTCTGGACTTCCAAATTAGGGCAGCTGGACACATGCCATTAATGGATCCAAGCCAAGAAAACATAATGTTCTTCCGAGAAAATATAATATTCAGAGCACTCTCATTGGCCAACAGTTTAGGAATAGTCTTAGTTTGACTAATGAGAATGTCGGGGAAAAAAAAATAACAATTAAAAACAAAAAAAATTTAATAAAATTTTAAAAAAAACTTCATTTTCTTGCCGAGTAGTTAACCATGTCACATTGCTTTGGACACTAAGTTAAGCCCTGTAGGATGTGGCGACCATGCTGGGTCTCGGTTTCCAGTATTTCACATTTTCGTGAAGGTTCCCCTACGTATTGGGCAAAACATGAAATTATGAACACCTTGGTAAAGTTGTGGAGCAAATTATGAAATTAAAAAATAAAATAAAAGAATAAAGGGGTAAAAACTGTGCCTAGGCAAAGAAAATATTCTATGTATTCTCAATGAATACATTGATTTTTTCTCTATACTTCACTAAGGTGTAAATATCTTAAAAAAAATTACAGAGCAAGCTATGCATATACCTCAATACCATCTAATTTTTTGGCCCTAGCAAACCAATTTTTTATGCCCAAAATTTAGATTGTATAGAGAACCCATAATGTACCCACATCATATTTTGTTGGCCAACATCCTAAAGGGGTATAGTAAAGTGTTTGTTGCATGATAAAGAATCTTTTTGTATAACATAGAAATACAAATTCTCATCCGTGGAAGTTTGTATGAAAAGAGGAGGTCTTGACTTGTTTCTTTGTCAATGGAATTTGTTCATGTGTTTCAAAAAAAGTGGGGGAGGTCTAGCACTATAGTTTGACCTTCAATCATAGGAACCATGTTCAATCCATTATAATTACAACTTTAGGTGTCGTAATAACAATGCTTTTAAATTCAAAGCTTAGCACCGATATATAATTGTATAGAACCAATTTCAAATTTTTATTTTTTCAAAAAGTGTTTTTTCATGAAGATTTTTGGTTGCCTAAGGTGCCCACCAAATGTTGAAAATTACATATCATGCAATAACTTTTTAACCATGTAGTGATAAATCAAACCTGCTATAGGCAAATTAAACCTGCTATGATTTATTTAGCATAAATCAAACCTGCTATAGGCAAATTTGGTCATAATTCCAGCCTATGAAGATGCTTTATAGGGTGTTTTCCTTCTAATTTTATATTCAAAACACTAGTTGGGACTTGAAGGCCAAATTGGGTCTCTACTTTTGTTAAACCCAATTTGGCCTCCAACTTCCACTTCCTTGGTGCTCAAACTTTCAAAAAGTATTGCCATGTAGGCATTTGTGAGTGATGCCGGACTTGAACGTAATGTGAAGTGGCTCAAAGATGGAGGTCTTCAAAAGTATTTTGAAGAAAACAAAGCACCTTTAATCCACTTCAACGGTGTGCTAGCTCTACCATGCTCAAGTGACAAAGCTCTAAGTCTTTTACCATCATGCTTTAATACAATACTAAAGTTTATGATGCTTTCATGATTTTTTGTTATACAAAAAGGACAAGAGTCAATGATTGTCAAAGCAATGATGAGGACCGATGGTGCTTATTTGTCCAAACACACAAATCTCATACCAAAGTGATAAGTCCTTCATATATAATACCAAAGCTAGGTAAGGATGGCATTCAAATTGTACCTATTGTTCAAGAATGGTTTTAGAACATCCACCCAAAAACCTTAATCCCTCATTACTTTTGTATACAATTTCTACATGATGCATTCTTTGGTGCATTGGAATTTCCATTCAATTTCATAGTTTTCAAAGATTCCATACCTACCCACAAACTTAAACTCCTCATAACTTTTAGTTCACTCATCAAAATGGAATCATTCAAAGCTTTGCACTGATATATAATTGTAAAGAACCAATTTCAAATTTTTATTTTTTCAAAAAGTGCTTTTTCAAGAGTATTTGGATCTACCCGCCAAAAGTTGAAAATTACATATCATGTAATAACTTTTTAACCATGTAGTCAAAAATTATGAAAATTGTCGCGCCTTAAAGATATTCCTCAGCCACTTGTGTACTGAAGTTTTCAAAGAAAAAAAATAAAAATTCCATCCGTAGTGAGATGCCCAAAATTGCTATTTTGCCCCCAAAACAATGTTTGGACCTTTAAATAGGGGTTAATTCTCAAAAAATTCACCAAAAATCACACTCTTGATTATTTGTTGATCGGATTGCGCCAACGGATTCAATGTGAAAAATCATCAAGGGTCTCTTTGTTGTTCACGAGCAATTAGCAAGATTAACTTATCAAATTTGCTACAAATTGTAGTTGCAAAAGCCACGTGGTGGCCTTGTGGTCCCTTAGGGGTTAAACACCTTCCATGGTAAGCTAACTTAATCTTGCTTGGGCATCTACTGCTGCCTGACGGGCATCTACTGCTGCCTGCTAATCCTGCTATGTATGGTACTGATTGTAACTTCTGTAGTACGAATTAAAATTTTTTTTTTTTGTTTGGGCTCCGACGGAGGTCATCATCATCATCGTCATCATCATCATCGTCATCATCCCAAGTTTTATGACGGAGCTCTGGCTGGCTCTCCTCTCTGCATCTCACCCCCCATGAGAAGAGAACAGAAGAGAACAGCACCCAGCTACGGCTGCCGCTTCAGTGGGGCCACCGGCTTCTTCCAAGGCCGGTGCTGGAAATAAYGGATGGTGCTGCTGCCCTTGGCACTTCATTGAGTCCAGCATTATTTCAGCTGGGAGGACCTGTCAGCCAGCCCACGACGGAGGCACCTACCCAACTCCATTGACCGGCTTAACCCTTAAACGCAAATCGTCCTTTTCTATTACCGTGTGAAGCACTAGCCTCCAAAATTGCAAAACTAATCATTGCAAGTCAAACTACTGTAGAAGAACTTCCCTTTCCAAAACAAATTTCGAGGATGAATAGTTGCAATTCCGTCCTATACAGTTTGATTCCGCTTCATTCATCGGACACAAAACGTCCGCCTCGGCGTTTAAGGGTTAAGGTAGACTGCTCGTAAAGCGACCACTTAAGAGCCGATTGTGTTTTCAGGGAAGCTAAACTCCTTTAAAATAATTTTCAGTAAATTTTCATAGGAAGAAAAAAAGGAATTGGCATCTAATCCAAGTCGTTTCATATTTTTCAGAACTTCAAGGAATTAGTTACACATTTTTGAAGTTGTAATCGGATGTGGTCACTGAAAGCGACTACTTCCTGAAATGTACATTGCTGGTACATTGAAGAAAGAAAAATGTACCTATGTATCATGATTGCTTTTAGAGCATGGGCACTTTAAGAGCAGACTCTCTTGGTACATTCAAAAGGGTGATGCACCAACATTGCCCAGTTTTTGACCAACAGTCCAAGAAGAAGAGGAAGCCCTTACTGTTACTGTCAAGATAGCTAGCATAAAATTGCGGGCTGGGCACATGAAATTAAAGAGTTTTTGGAAGGTCCATGGAGGTCACTCRCACGATGGTATGGCACAGTTTGTGACCGTGACCTGATTTGACCCCTAGAGGACCAAGTGATTGCTCAGGGGCTTTGAGGAGTGTGGGCAGGTATCTATGATCTCAATTTTTGGGTAATTTTATTGAAACTTTCTCATTAGATAGAAAAACTTGTTATCTTCATGGGAATATAATTTTTATTTCAATCGGTGCCTGGGAGCAAAAGTTATGACATCTTAAGCATAATTTTCATGTCGTCGGGCAGAAAAAAAAATCCACAAAAACTTGAAATAAATTTTTAAAATTTGTTTCTCTTAAAAATCTTATTTTGGTCTACATGTGAAAGCTTTGATTCATTCCATTTGGATTAATAAAGTGAAAGTTATGAATAATCTTGTTTTTCAGGCAATTTGAACATCTTCTGGAAAAAATACTCGTAGGATTCATTTTTAAATGTAATTTTCACAATTTTACAAAAATAATTGTTTGACAAGGTTTATTTTTCTTGCTAGAACAATCTCAACGTTGGGATTATTGATTTCAATGTCCTCTTAGAGCTATTAACAGTTTAGTTATTTTTTCAATCTTGAACCTATTTCTTTGACAATTGTTTAAAGAATGACAACCAAGTTTTTATGTTTCAAAATTTTTTTCCTAGACTTTCAATTCAATTCTTCAACACAATTTTTTTTAATTCAATGTACCTAGTGAAAAAAAATTCCACAAATGGCGGTGGAAGGCATGTAAAATTGTAGGCCACTCCTCAAGAAAACTTGATTTTTCCACTTCGAATGCTAATATCTTTCAAAGTTTCAATCCGTCCAGTCAAATTTCATAAAACCTTCACCACATGATCTTAGACAAGTAAAGTACAAGATCCTACCGTTAGATTCTTAAAAAATATTTTATTTTTTATTTTTTTTGGATGAACGCAATAGAAATGGTAGTTTTGAGTGGTTTTTGAGTGAAAAATGGCCTTGGTACTTTGGGGCTTAAAAAAACATTCTAGTCACTTTGATGATAGAGATGAGACATACACCATGGTACATAAGGTAAAACATCATGTTGCAGTCAAATGACCCATAGTGGACACCTAATGACCCCAAGGTGTTTTTGACCATAATCAATGTCTAACCTGACACCCCATGGAGTGATTAGTGACCTCATTAGGAACATTCTACTTTTTGAGTGTAAATCATTGTAGGAAGTGACTTTTCATGGCCTTCCACATTAGAAATTGTTGTCACCACATTAGGTGATTAAGATGACATTATATGCTTTATGAGGCTCAGGGAGGGTTGCGAGTTCCCTGCTGCATTCCTGCAGCATTGCACCAACAACTTGACGTGGTAAAGTGACTGCCATGTCAGATTCTTTTTTTTTTGGTAATTATTGTTTTGATAGCAGCTAGCCGTTTCATCACTGCATTGAGAATAGCAAGGGGAACAGGCCTGAAACGGCCCTCTAGAGGCCTCGTTTCTCATCTAATGGCTTATAGGATACAATTTTTGTTGATTAATTAGTAGCCAACTAACTCTTTTGGGCACATCACTTCAAAAATTCATAACTAATTCACACTTTGTTTGAAAAATATAAGTTGAATTGCTCTCACAATTTCTCACTCTTGTCTTCACGTGGAAAAAAATTGAAAAATTTCAGCAATGGCACGAGGGCAGACTCCAAATTCTGACCACAATGGGATGTTTAACCTTGGAGGCACAAAAAGGAGGAGCCACAAAGGTAAAGACGCTAATGTCCTGAGCCTAGAAATCCAAGCCTATGAGCCTTGAACCTAAGCCCATGTAAGTAGGTGCCTTACAACCTTCAAAAGTGCCCATAACATAAATATTTAATAAACATAGAAAGTGCCCTATAATATAAGTACTTGTAATTTAAGCACTTACAACAAGTGTATCTATAACATGGGTATCTCATAACCATGGAAGGTACTTATAATATAGGCATCTACAATGAGTACCTATAACATGGATATCTTATAATCATGGAAGGCGCCTATAACATATGTTTGTAGGCTCATAGACTCAAGTTCTTAGGCTTACATGCTAGCAATCATTGTCACATAGGAAGGAGCACAAGAGTGGGTAAGAGACACAGGAAAACGTGTGCATGATGAATTACAAGAATGTTGGTCATGCTTTAGCAATAGTGAATTTTGGATGAAATAATTAGATGATATTATGCTAGGATGAAAATGTAACTGATTTTGTGACAAAGATTGTTACACGGGTTGAGGCATTGCATACTTAATGTAATAGAAGTACACATATATGGCGTTTTGGGAGCATGTATGGTAAGTGCACACATAATCAACATTGCCCAAAATGTGACACCTATACTTTGTACCAAATAGCATCACCAAAACCTAGAAACTGATTACATAAGACACTCAATCAAAACATGAGAGTGTAAGTGTTGGAGTTTATAATAATCTAGAGATAATACTTTTTAAAAAATAATAACTTATTAAAACGGTGTCTACATAATATATGCTAAAGTACCTTGGAATCCTCTTTTAGTTTCCAGTAAGGTACAATTACAAAAATTATTTTATAATAACAACTATTTTTTTGTTGTAATTAATGAAAATTACAGGTGACCATACTTTGGTGACATTCTTTGCTGATCCATAATATGTCTGTGTCAAAAATTTGAAATTGAAGCACATCAACGTTCAGAAACTCGACGATGAACAGATTGAACTATAGTTTCATCCTCGTAACTACTTGGATGAAAGTTCTTTTAATTTGCAAAGATATTAAATCAAGTTGTTGTTCTATTTAAGGGTTGGATTTGGTATTACTAGAGTACATATTTCTTTAAAATTACCAATGTGCAAGTATGTCAAGTAGTTGACCAGGCCAAAATTGCATTGACTTTAGTTCAAAATAGGATTTGCCAAAATGAGGTCATAGATTTTAAAAACACAAAAATTTCAAAAAATCACCATGCCAAAATAACCTCATTTCAAATCCATTCCAACAAATTCTATTCCAAAAATAGTAATATTTTGCTTGTTATCAAATTTTGAAGGAATTTTGGAATTTCCCTTTCAAAATTTATAAAATAAATATTGGTGATAGCATTGATGAATCTAACCATACGGATGGAATCTACAGCTCTTAGTCTACAACTTTTATTTGTATATCAATTCCAAATTATGCTTCCAAATAGCACCAATGATTTTTCTCAAGTCATCAATATTGGGGATGAATCAGGATGCTCTAGAGTTAAGAATTTTTTTAATAATTGAGATTTGAGCAGAAATTAGTACTAATTGTAGTTTAGAAACACTTTTTATACCTAAATGCTACTAACTAAGTCTTTAATTAAAATGGTGAAAATATAGCTTTAAGGTCATGTTTTGTCCAATAAACTTTCCAATAATTCAAGGTGATATTTGGATCTATAAGGAATATTCTTCAATTATGAAAAAAATGTAGTAAATAATTTATTTACAATTAAAGATGAAAGTAGAAATTAAGAATTCTAAAATAAAAATTTGTATATTGAAGGGTTTATGGCAAATTTCATTAGAATAGTGAATTTCGTTACTTTGACACTTTTTACAATTCAAAGTGTGTAGGCTAAAATCTAGACTAGTCAAAGATTTTTGAGATCTATATCTCTCCTAGATATTTGAAATCTATAGCTGTCTTAGATGACACTTTTACAGTTCATACCGCGTGGTCTAAAAATGGCATATGGAATATTGCCTTTCTATTGAAACTCACCATATTAAATAAAATCAACTTCTCTTAAGATTTCCACTTATGAATTTTAATCCTTATAAACTTATAGTAGAAATTTAAATTTTACAAATATAAGATAATCCAAGCTAATTTAAAGAATCTATATGCGAAATTTGTTACACACTTAAAAATCTTGTAGGGTTTGAAGTGAAAATTCTATAATTGTCACTTCAAAAAGCTGAATACACATACAATTTTAACATTGCTATTTCTATTTCACTTATTGCACCTCTAAGTTTTAGAAATTCTAATAAAAATATATAATTCAAGAAGAACCATTTGGAAACCAAATGAAATAGTTATAAAATCTTGAAGATTATATTATTCATCTATTCGTATATATAGGTGTATTTTTGGGATAAAACAATTATCATCTTGTATACTTCTTACTTTGATAGCATAGTCACATGGGACATTGGGGTTGGAAATGATGAAGAGGGTCTAAAATTATAATCTCCATTTTCTTATGTGCTTTCAAAAAATTAGAGATTTTATAGATATTGGCTTAATCAAATGAACTATTATGCATTCTTTCAAAGGTGGTTGCTTCTAAACAAAACTCTTAGTTGTCTTTGCATTGTTATCTTTGCATTGCTATTTCCTTTACTAGTAAATGGTCATTTAGGATATTCAAAGTTTGCCTTGATTTCATTTTTCTCTTGTTGGCTACACCAAAACAATGCTTTATTTCTAGATAATCTGGTCAACTGTTTTGTCTCAATGCATTTGGGGGAGAATCAACCAGCTTTGAGTTTGAGTGACATTCCATCCCTAACTACAAGTTCTCATCTACTAATTTTTCAACATTAGTAGGTTTGGAATTCCACTTATTTAACTTCATCTAGGTTAATAATAGATTGTCCAAGTTTGAGTCAATAAATAGTGATAATATCCAAGAAAAAGTTACTTACGCCATAGCTCCAGTGTACTTCGAAACTCAAACTAATACCTATAAGTTGTAGGCTCATTCTTCAACAAATACAAAGTCAAATTTTTTATTCTTTTCCTATTGTTTGTAAGGTTCCATGCTCTATTTCACTTCCATGTGGAGTATTCTACACTAGGCTATCCAAAGATTACTGTAGGTATGATAACTTATATACTTGAGGTATGTCCTTTCCAATCTTCTTGTACTAGATAAAGTTTTTCTCAATGTTCTAAAGCCTACACTAGATATAGGCCAAAACTATCTCACAATGTTTTAAATCCAAATTACTTATTGCTTTAATGGGCAAATAGTCCAACATTTGGAACAAAATATTGTCATAAGTGGCAAAGAGCTAACATCAACATACCAAACCTTTCCATTGAATGATGTGAACTCTTGGAGAAGATCAACCATTTAATTTGGATCACTAAAGCCACCTTTTATCCTTGCTCGTTGAGTAGTTCTTGTAGTCAATCTCTCTTTATTTATTTTTGAAGGCTGATTTTCAACCCTTCTAACCTTAAACCTCTAGGCCCATGCACTATACAAATAGTCTACGTGAGCCTTTCCCTTGGTCCACATTGACAAGGCGAAAACTCTAAGGCGAAAACTCTAGCCTTCCTAGTGTTATTTCATACTAGTGTAGTATTTGGATATGCAAGAAAAACAAATGCCTAATTTTCTGGGTTCTTGGTTTTGCATTGAAAGTGGAAGCTTTGAGAGTTTTTTGACCAGAAAATGGCACTGGGACTTCAGGGGTTATAAGATCCACTTTTGGCCTCCACTTTTTAAAACCTGGAGAACTTGAAGCTTTTGAGATATGAAAATGCCATTGGAAATTTCTTGCAAGAATCAATATGGAGGGTCTTGATTCTGTCTTGATGGTTAATCGCTGCAAAGTGGGCTACTTGCTATTTGCTCAGCATAAAGAACACCCTCAGACAATCCTGGCTTCATCAACAGGATTGGCAAGTAAGACAAGAAATTATGCTGGCTGCTCTCAGGAATTTCAGAAAGGGTAAACGATGCGTTAAGAATCGAGCATGGGTTGCAAGTTTCATGRGGGAAAACCGCACTACTCAAAACTCTAGAGGCAAGTGAAACAAACGGTTTATAGTTTCAATTGCATGCCAACGTCGCTCGCCAGCCTTACACCCATCACCTGATTGGTGCGACCTATATTCCTCCGACATTTCACCTCTTGCTCTTAGTGCAGAATTTACGCACGAAGGTGTGCTTCAGCGTCATYGACAGTTCGACACGCTTCTAAGAGCATTCACCGAGAGTAGAATTCCCTTACCGTCGGGGCTAACTGTATCTTCACATCACCCTATGCCAGTCTCCTTTATGTAAGGGGTGTGTTCCGCAACACTAGGAACGATATGCAAACAGTAACGTATCCACTACCTAGGCAAAAATGAGCCATTGCCAAGACCAAAGATTAATGAACAAGTGTCTTTGGATCTTTGCACGGTAGATTGCAACCTGAGACACTTTCACACAATAATGGCACATCAGCACATAAGAAATTAACWTTCTGCTCTCRGGAGTACCTATAGAYCTTCCTATTTTTAGATCGTTGTAATCTATATGCATCGAGGAAAATGAGTGCCACCAACGTAACCGCCAGCCAATGATCTTCGCACACTTTGCTCAAACTGACGAGGGTTATCTCTCAAAACTTCTGCAGCCTCATGATTGAGGGGGTCATCAGGATTGGGATCCTGAGAAACAAGCACTTATTAGGCACCAGCGATAGTAGTTATACTTGACTCCACTTAGATCCCCATAGAGATGTAAAAATCAACACCTCCGTGTGTGCGGAATGAAAAATCACTTCCTGCTACTAAACAGGCAAGAAGCGCTTACCAAAAACAGATATTGAAGGCCATAAATGATGGAGTTGATACTAAGAACGGGCTTCCAATCCTCACGGAGAATATTCAAACAGACATTACCCTCCAGATCTATGTTTGGATGGTATACCTGCACCAATATTACTTCCTTGCATCAGAATAATCTTTTGTCAAAAAATCAAAGAAAATTAATTGGTTTCACTGCATCTTTCTGATCACCTATACAATGAAAACAGAACGGTCTTTCTGTTCTCTTACCTTCGTCTTACATTTCACCTTAGGCGCTTCATGAGGATACACCTGTGAGATTGAGAAACTGAAGACAAATGTGCCACCCCTGTAAACCAAGAGGCATCCAACGACATCATGTCAGCTCCAGAATACATCCGTCGGAAACACAGTAAAGAATTTCATTACCAATCAAGTCATTTAATAGAGCTTTCTCACATTATAGAATTTCATTACCCATTGCTTCTTAGAAGCATGAGAAGAAACCGTAAACAGGAAAAGGGTCCAAGAACTTACTGGTAGTAACCCTCATCTGGCCGTATGGTGATCTCAAAGCTGAGAAGATTATCCTTGCCATTCGGGAAGTGAATAGAGATAGTCTTGGCCAAATTCAACTCACTTATATCTGCGATATGAACCCAGACTTGTTAAAACCCTGGTCATAACGGGAGATGGACCAAATCGAGCTTTCAAATAACAGCGGAATAGGAAGGACGTGGACCAAAAAAAAGGCACAAAACTGGATCATWAGAAAGGACAAAACTGGAGTGAAAAGATCGAAAATACAGTGATTCTTTAAAAAAGTGAGTAAGCTCTAACAAACCAACAATTGCAGATCGGAAGCAAATACCACGCAACGAGTAAACTTGGCATAAACAGAGACACAGAAAAGGATGACGACATATTGAGACTCAAGGAACAATACGTCACCAGAATGCAAACTGCAGAACAGAAAACCCTAAGTCATCAACAAACAAGCAAAAGTCGAGTAATTCCTAACGTTTACAATGAAACTTGAACGAAAACAARGAAAACGTGCACCAGCACCTTTCTGGACCCGCAATTCGCCAGCACTCTGCTTCTTGATGGGACGGCCATTATTATTCTTAGCATCCTCTTTTTGCTTCTGCTTCACACTAAATAGCTTAATCATCGTGCTCCCTCAGCCCTTCTGCAAGATTAAACACTCCTAGCACTCAGTGCACACTCACCATTAACCACAACAGCATTATCACATTCAGCCCTAACTTGAACAGAACTTCCATACCAASACAAATCCACTGAAACCGACACGCAAGCACCATTACAACTACAAGTATTACCAATTCGCCTCCTTAATACCGAAAAAAACATGCAAGGCAGYGCGCACCCGATTTTCCACAATCATATCAAAGTAAATCACAGCAACTCCCGATCCAGGTCTGCCGACTTCTCAAAATCGAATTCACTCAGCTCTAATTCGTGTAAATAAAATATGAACGACACTTCCATTCACTCACACTAACACCAATTTCTTCGAACAACTAAGCGATGCCACCTCAAAATTCACGTAACCTAGAGCCACATCTTCCTACCAGAATATTCCTCAAATCTGCCACACCTAGTCACCTAAATCCCCTTAGAAGCACCGATTCAGCACCACAAACTCATCAACCGCCGTGCACAGGAATCCCACGCTCGGAGTAGAAATAGCATCTCGCCTGGAGATGTCTCCAGAAAGAAACGCAATGGGAAAACGGCACTGGCGAAGGAAACTGAAGTAGAGGATGATGCAGAACAATATGTGCAAGGCGAAATCGTACCTGAATGAGGAAGAGTGTGTCCAGGTAGAAAGAAACGGGAACGAAGTGGAGTGAGCTCTGACGGAAGCGTGAGAGAAGTAAGTGTGGCGCAGACTGCAAAGGAGAACATACAAACACAACTGGCGAGAATAGGAGGTCGCAAGACACAGAGCGATGGAGTGTTTCTAGGGCTTTCCACGGGACGAAGAAGAAGAAGACGACGACGACGACTAAGCCCAGTCTTATAGGAGACGACGAAGAAAACGAACGAACGATGTTTGGTCGTTGGAATGTTGGATGGAATGGCCAAATTACCGATTCAAATTTGAAAGTCTATGAATTAATAAGGTAAGACAGCCCATTGCGGTTATTTCACCCATAGTGGTCACCTATGAAGTGGCCCCATTGTGGTCTTTTTAGTTTTAGATCCTGGTCACAATCAATGTCTTATATGATAGTGATGGAGTGATTAAGGTAAAATAGTCCATTACGGACTTTCTACCCATTACAGACCTCTAGGAATGAGCCCATTACAGTTTTCTTCCAAAGAATGAGATTTTGGCCACAATCAATGTCTTAGGTACTGGAATGGGGTGATTAGTGACCATAATAGGAACTTTCAGCTTTTCAGTGTTAATTCATGATAGGAAGTGATTCTTCCAAGCCTTCTGTGTTAGAAAATATTTTGATTGCATTAGGTGAGTAAGATGACCATGATGGATACAGTTCTAGTTGGTTTGGGAGTAGTCTAAAAACCGTGATGGGTGGAGCACTTCATAAATTCATAACAAATTCACACTTTGTCCGAATAATATAGTTTCAACTGCTCTCATCATTTCTATCACTTGTCCACATGTGGGAAAAAAATTAGAAGATTTCAGCAATGACATGAAGGCAAACTCCTCATTTGGTTTGTAATGGGCTATTTTACCTTGATGACCACATAAGGCACTTCCGACTTTTCAGTGTGAAATTCATTACAAGGATTGACTTTTTAGGCATTCCATGTTAGAAAATATTGTGATTGCATTAGGTAGTGAGATGACCATCGTGGATTGAGATTCTCTTGGCTATGGAGTAGTTTACAAACCTTGTTAGGCCATGAAAAACCGAACACTACAAAAACTCCTAGCAAATTCATATTTTATCGAAAAAATATAATTTCAATTGCACTTGCTGTTTCTCACACTTGTCTTTACGTGGGGAAAAAATTGAAAAATTTCAACTGTAGCACGAGGCCAAACTCCAAATTCTAACCACAATGGGCTCTCTTACCTTAACCCCTAAAGGTCTTTGACTATGCTTTCTAAAAATGCTCCAAAACTGCCATTTCTAGTGCAAGTACCAAATTTTAGAAAAAAAACATTTTTGGACAAATGTAACCGTAGAATCTTGTATCAAAATACTTTGGAAAGATGTGGAAAAAATTTCAGATTTTTCACCCTATGGATTGCAAGATATCTGCGTTTAAAGTGACAAAAATCCTTTTTTGAGCCCTGCAAAAATCCGGGCAGCTGCACTTCAAAAGGCCACACTTTTGCAGGACAGGCGGGAGCAACAACAATGCTCGGGAGGTGTACATTGAAAGGATACAATGATCACAATGTGTACATTGAAAGCGTTGCATTGATTTTGTCACCATCCTATGGTTGAAAATAGGTTTGCCTACATATCGAGAATGGGACAAATGAAAAAAACTTCATGATAATTTTGTTTTTGAGGGAAAAAAAATTTAAAATTATGAAATCCATCTGAAATCTATTTCTCTACACACACGAATTTTCTTTCTTGAACTTCCCCCATGCAGCAGATACGCTGATTTATTTAAGTGGTCGGAAATAGGTGATCATCTTGATATTGGGAAAAGTAACTTATTTCGTGAACAGCCAGCAGCGACTTGGTTGACAAGCTCATGGGATGATGGTCATCTCTTTCTCGTTCCTCAGCAGCCCATTCTCGTTCGTTGGGGTCCAATTTCTCGTTCGTTGGGTTTCCATTCTCGTTCGTTCGTTTCGATATTCCTGTTCCTTTGGAACTCCTTAGGCCGGCACGGCACCTATACTAAATTTAATTTATTGTGTATATCGTGATGAACGAGTCAGGCCCTCGCTGCAGGCTGTTTCGGAATGGAACGGTTCAGTGTCTGCTGACTGGGATGAGATGAGATGAGTCCGGTCGAGTCTATAGTACACCATCGAGCCGAATGCGGAGGTGGTTTTGCCCCTTGGGGAAACACTGGAACTATTTATTTCTCACGCATAAACTTTTTTGCAATTTTTGACTTCATATTTGCAATCAGAGGACCCAAATTAGCTGGGAGAGGTGTTTATCACACAACATTGACGGCACAAAATAGGGGGCTCTTTTTTTTACATTCACCCATTGTTACACCTCCGCATTCGGCTCGATGGTGTACCATAGACTCGACCGATGAGTCCGGCCATGTTTTCAGTTGGGATGCCGACTGGGCTAAGTTACTGTACACTAAATAGTGAAATTAGATTGCCCCTCACTAATTTCTCGACGTTCCACTATATAAATATTTACTGTGCATGTACAAGAATGCACTATTTTTGAATTAGTTATTGGCGTAGTTGGGACTCATGAACCTCCATGTGTAGAATTGGAAGTATTTAAAGAAATATCTATTGACTTTGATGGCTTATAGAGTAACTTTCTTGGGGAAGGCAACCTAATTATAAAGGCAACCTAATTTCACTATTTAGTGTAGTTATTTATTATACAAATACATACAATGACAATGATGACAATGACAATGAGGCAAAGAGAGACATTTGATTAACCCTTAAATGCCGAGCGGGTCACCATGGAAATCATGAATTGTCATATCATGAGAATCATTGATCTAAAAAAATTCTAAAGTAAGCATTGTAAGTCAAATTACTGCGGACGATCTTTCCTTTTCACACAAAATTCCGTGGATGAATAGTTCCACTTATGTCCTACACAAAAAGATGCTCTCTCATTCATCAACCCAAAAATGACCTCAGCATCGTTTAGCCCCTAAAGGACCAAGTCCTTTTTTCGCAAAAAACACTAAAAACTGCCATTTCTACAACAAAGAGTAAAAAAAAAATTGAAATTTGATTCTTTTGCACATCTAACCGTTGGATCTGAAACCTCACTAGAATGAGAATATGTGGTAAAATTTTCAAATTTGTTTACCACAAAGATTGCAAGATATCTGCGTTTAAAGTGAAAAAAACAATTTTTTTAGCACATTGGGGGACTAGATTTTTTGACTTTGAACCTTCTTAACTTTAATTTTTTGCACTACAAAGTTTTGAGCTTTAAATATTTATGGTGGAGAATTGAGTTGAGAATCTAGGAAAATATAAAAGACAAAAAATAAAATAAAAAACCATAAATTTTAAATTTCAGATTAAATTTTAGATTATGTTAGTAGTTTATTTTTTAGATTATGAATAAAATCTTTCTAGACTCTCAACTCAATTTTTTAATACTTTTTAGATTATGAATCAATTCTTTTTATGTAAACTAGGTAAAAATATAATCTAAAATTTAAAGTTAGAATTTTGTTTTTGGCTGCCCCCTCTCCTCCATTTTGAACTTATTTGGGCATAGCTTTCATTCCATGGCACCAATTGAAAAAGATTATATCCCCACGAAGCTAATCAATTTTTCTATCTTCAAAAAAAGTTTCAAAAGGTCATGACCAAAATTGAGACCGTAGGTACCTACCCAAAATCCCATTTATCTGTTGACCGGACAATTACCTTTTAGGGATTAACCCCTAAGCGCCCAGCTCATGTTCACTAGAATTTGGACCCTTTCGCACTCATTCCAATTGAGCTATCATTAAAAACAAGATCTACAAAAACCAACCGTACCGATTCAAAGTAGACCCATACTCCAAGCTATGGGCAAATGGGCAAATGATTTGACCGTACCGTTCCAAAAATTATAAGAGTCAACCAAGGGCAATCTTTCACATTGGAGAGGCCATATTTGGGGTGTGGGGCGCTTAGGGGTTAAGGGTTAAAGTAATACATGTGTAGCTCCTCCCATCAAAAATCCATAGCTGTCGGATTGGGTTGGGAAAATTTCTACGCACACCAATGAGCCGTCAATGTCGAAGTGGAAAAATTTGGATTCCCCTTCTTTGTTGTTGATCTTGATACAAATACTTATATATCTACAATTACCATAAGAATACAATTATAGAATACAAGCAAAAATATTAAAAAATAYGAGTATGAAAATACATAAATATGGATAAAGACATATGAATATGAAATACATACGTATATCAAACATATGTATRTATGTCTCACATATCCCATATTGAATGCAATCCCATCTGCGATCTGAAAAATATAAGTAGGGGGAGTAGGGGCGAGGGGTGTTGTTCATTTAATTTTCATTTAATTTTGAGATTGGTTTGGGGCTCATTATGTGATAGTATATCCCAATCCCAATCCAGTGAAAAGAGGCTGTACACAATGCACATTTCATTTTGGTATTAGTTTCCCCCCTCCTCCCTCCTAAATAACAATGCGCATTTCATTTTGGTATTAGTTTCCCCCCTCCTCCCTCCTAAATAACAATGCGCATTTCATTTTGGTATTAGTTCCCCCCCTCCCTCCTAAATAATGAGAGCCGTTGATTTTTTATTTAAAAAAAAAATACAAACCGCCCGCCACAACCGTTGATCTTGGATACAATCTCGGACACAGATACGATATAAATACAAATACACATACACATACGAATACATATACAAATAAGATATGAATACAGATATGAATACAGATATGAATACAGATATGAATACACTCCCTCCTAAATAACAATGCGCATTTCATTTTGGTATTAGTTTCCCCCCTCCTCCCTCCTAAATAACAATGCGCATTTCATTTTGGTATTAGTTCCCCCCCTCCCTCCTAAATAATGAGAGCCGTTGATTTTTTATTTAAAAAAAAAATACAAACCGCCCGCCACAACCGTTGATCTTGGATACAATCTCGGACACAGATACGATATAAATACAAATACACATACACATACGAATACATATACAAATAAGATATGAATACAGATATGAATACAGATATGAATACAGATATGAATACAGATATGAATACATGTACGAATACGACTACGGATATGGATACTAGGAAACATATACCATATTGTTTGGAGCAGTTCCTGCTTCCTGAAAATTATAAAGAGGGGGAGGGAGAAGGGGGGGTTCAAAAAAAAATTAATTAAATTTTTTTTAATTTATAGTATTTGGGGGTGGGGGGTGAGGGGGATAAATAATAAAAATAAATTGGATTGGGTTGGGTGCATAGAAGTGTCACTATGCACTCAAAAGTGGCTGTACATAGCCATACCCCCAAATTTGATGTTGAGCCCAAAAGAGGTGGTTACTACCTTATCTATTATAATATATATACATTAGATGAGAAACAAGGCCTCTAGAGGGTTGTTTCAGGCCTATTCCCCTTCTTGTTCTTAATGCAGTGATGGAACTGATGGCTGTAGTCAGAAAAATAATTACCAAAAAAAAATCGGGTCTTGAAATATAATCTTCATTTTTTTTTCTCCAAAAAATAAATCTGACGTGGCAGTCGCTTCACCACGTCAGGCTGCAGCTCCAGTGCTGTAGTGCTGCAGGAACGCAGCACGGAACTAGCAGCCCTCCTTGAGACTCGAAAAACATGTAATGGCATTGTCAGTTTGTCACACGATTTGTCACAAATATGGTCACGTTTTCATCCAAAATATTCCATCCTATCATCTTCAAATGTTTTTCATCTGATTCTATAAGACTTTGACCTGTTATCCAAACAGTCCATATTCTCTTAAGCTCAATATTACATTGCAACAGATTTGTACTAGTCATTTTTAACTTCAATATGATATAGTACCCATAGCATCAATTCATTGTCTTTATAGTTTGACATTGCTATTCTTTAGGTTTTCTTTCTTGGAAGAAATGAAGGAAAGGAATGCTTTCAATTAAGCTTAAATTAGTTGGTGCAGCTCTAGCCCTTAAACAACGGGCTGGTGACCGTGGAAATCATGAATTTTGATATAGTGGAAATCAATGGTCTACCAAATCCAAAAATCCACATTCAAATTCAAACTACTGTAGGAGATCTTTCCTTTCCACCCCTAATTCCGAAGATGAATAGTTGCATTTTTGTCCTACCTAGGAAGATGCTCTCTCAATCATCGACAAAAAAATGGCCTCAATGTCGTATATGGACTAGATATGTTCTACATGGCTTGCCGTTTGAATTGGGACCATAGACAGATGACCTAGTGTCATCAACATCTTGACTTCATGGCCTCAATGCATCAATCTAACTATCTGATGAGGAAAATGTGCAAGGTGGGTTACAAGGTAGTCTGCTCTAAAAGTGACAATTTAAGGACTAGTGCACCATTGTCATGGACTTTCATAGATGGGAAGATGTTTAGCTCGTTTTTCAGTTAAAGAAAAATAGATGCAGCACAACAATTCTTATTTTTTGAAGCATTCTATCTTACTCTAAATCACCCTATAATATAAGGAGGTCTAGTCAATTGGTAAAACACTAGTCATTTTTAATGATTTCTTGTGCTACATGAATTGTTTTTTAACACCGAGATGGTGAAAACCTAGAGAGAAACATATATTGCAATGTAAACAAAAAAATTAATTTTAARCATATGAATTTCAAGATAATAGCATTTGTAGTTAGTGAAAAAATATTTTTTTTTCTAACTTGTCTGTTATGGTTCGTAGAGCAATTTTGACTCCTCTTAGAATGAGATTTTTGATTTAAAATTACCTTTTAAAATTTTCATATTACATGCCAASTTTAAGAAGTGGATAAAGAATTCAGCAAAAGATGCAAAAAATGCCCAAGTTTGATCAGAATTTTTTTATATTGTCCGAAAAGGGATGAGTGTCCATCTTATTTCAAATTTTTAGAAAAAAAAAATCATTTTTTACTTCATCATCGCCTACCCGAATTTCAATTGTGGACCAATTTTGTCTTTTAGTAGGTAAGCTTAAATATATCATTAAGGACAAGGTCGACACTTTTCTGTTGAATATTTATTTTTCTTCTAGAAAATAAGGTTTGACAAATGCAAAAAATAYAATTTTTTGCCAACATTTTTTTTCCATCATATGATTCTTTTGTTTTTTGAAAAAAAAAATCCTAAAATTTTTGGCATTTTTTTTTTGAATTATTTCCTCCTACCTTGCACCACACGTATAATATATCAAATATTCAAAACATTGCCCACTTAGCTTGTAACTAAGATTAATTAATCACTTCTAAAGATTTTAAAATTTAAAGCAACTAAAAGCTAARTTGCATTATTTTTTTAAACTATGTTTTYAGGACACAAAYTACTTACCCATCAACTCTTCAAACATGAGAGTCCAATTCCTATCTACAAATCCATTCATGTCAAAAGCAAATTTGAGTGTAATTTTGTTTACTTCCATCTTGATATCATCCACATTGCTTTGAATCCTTCATTGAAGATGCATTGACAAATTGAGATTTTATCTTAGGGAATCGCCAATAATTTTGTTACTTACTAGTCTAAGACAATGACAACATTTATATATCCATAACATTGGGGTGGATAATGTGTTTTAAAATAAAGAAAGTACTTGACTTTATATGAAGGCTTTGATTAATAAACACCTAATAGAAATTTTAATTGAATCTTCTTTCCTATTTTTAAGAATGACCTTAGTCACGAATATGTCAAACTATTTGATCTTCCTAAGTAAGTTGGATTTTTTTAAACAAAATCCCGTTTACACTCATTSACCCTATAACTACCCACATATGTGAAGACACCTAAAATGTTTTACCATGTAAGATATGAGATTTATTTCATGAACTTGCTTACAATTGATAAAATACAAATAGAATATWTCCTATTTTTTGTATTTTTGATCTACATTTCAATGAATTTTCAACCTTGAARAATTATTTTCTTTCACTTCAAACATTCTAATCACACAATTGATGAGGCAATTGATGAGGCACAATCTCACAATTGATGTGTTGAATTTTTTTTGCAAATTGCTCAAATAGGTGACCACGCTATTGTATAGTTTTAATTAGTGTTTTGGGGGGACAAGTGTCCTCCCGGTTGGACTCATTGCATAGGCCAATTTTTGGAAGGACAAAGCCACAAAGGTCATAATCTATCAGAGCTAATGAAATTCTGTCAAGGAAAAAATCCTAGTATTCTGGTAGTTATTTGAAGAATTTTTCTATTTGAAAAAGTGCACCAAAAATTGACATTTTTTCGACAATTTTTTAATATGGAAAACACCCTCCATCATTTGGATATTAATTGTTAGTCATTTAAACTTCTAATAGTTTTACTATGAAAAATGGGCTATACAATTTTTTTTAAATTCAAGTAACAACATTTGGGTCAAAATTGATTTAGCCGTTTTTTAGGATATCTTTGGAATTTTTGTATTGACATCTATAGGGTCCACTTTGCAACCATAGGGTGCCTTTGAAGCCATGATTAAAATTGAAGCCAAGCCAAACATAGTGAGATGAATCAAAGATGAACACATCTTGATGACCTATTTTTTTTTACATCTTTACACAAATACCTTGATTATGAAATTCAAATCACTTGGAGGTAAGGTAGGAGGCTCGAACTCGGATCGGGCATTTTGAATGGAACATGCTTCAAACTTAAGGTACATTCTACTTTCTTCAATTTATCAAAATGTACCAACGATGTACATTTCGGGGGGCTCTTTTAGAGCCCTATGGTGTTTTGACTTCAAAATTTCATAACTAATTCCATGAAGCTTCAAAAAATATGAAACGACTTCAGCCAAATGTCAATTCTCCTTGTCTTTCAAGAAAAATTTATTGAAAAATATTTCAAGGTGTATCACCTCCCTAAAATTCAGTTCCAGCCCTTAGATGGTCCACTTATGGACCTCCTACCTTATGAGACGAAAGCAATGGCCAAAMATACGGAGTAATAATCAACTTCGTAGGAGCAAGATCCAATCACTAATTAATTAGTAAACCGTACTAATTAATTAGTGAGTGTAGTAAACCGTACTAAACCCTAAACCGGACGGCGATTGCTTCGACGATCATCACGACCACACCTCCTCTACCCTGAAGCGCTCCACCTCCGAGATTCAATTCATCGCTTCYAGAAACCGAACCTTCGAAGCTCGACATTTGCAGCAGAGATTCCACTGGAGCTTCAATTTCTTCACCGGCCGATATCACAAAGTCTGGTAGACCATACCTGCTCGATCCCGGCCATGCTTCATGAAAATGCTCAGCTAGCAAAGCTAGAGATCCACATCGAATATCATCGATCGAAGTGGTTGCGCTCCGAAATTTCTGGATTTCGAGCACCGTAGTAAGACAAGAGGACCTCCGGAATTSAGAAATGGCCGGCATCAATTCGCGTTGTGGAACCAATACGTTGAAAACGAAACGGTGAAGGTCACCAATTTGCCCGTGAGCGTGCTCTCTAAATCGATCCCAAGTTTGGATTCAGAACATCAGAAGCTGCAGCGATCCGGCCAGAGATTCGGCGATGGCCGATGCAACTGACAAATCGATCGAAAATTAGTGAGCGCTATTGAATTCGAACACTCCAAGTGTCGATCTCGCAACAATTTATGGAAAAGGCTATTGCCTTGCGCGCACGAGGGTCTCGAGCTGTGGATCTGTACATGTAACTTGGGTATTGTACAACGATAGAGACGATGTCGACGACGTTGGCTGCTTCGTCTGGTAGTAGTCCAACTGCTTGAGTACGTTGTATCGCCACTTGGGGCGCCAGTTCTTTGACTTATTGACAGTGGCTCAGTGGGGCGGGGTGGGAGAGACTTGTGCACTTTTGAACTTCCTTTCTGATCGAGATCCGTGAATGGGAAACAAGACTATGCCTCGTCAGGCTGGTGACGAAAACACATTGATCACTTAATTTCGTTAAAGTGGCGCGATTTGGCTCCAAAAATTGTTACCTATTCGTACATATAAGTCTAGAATCTAAGGTCTACATGCATGAATGTATGATTTGTGTATCAGAATGCCTGTTAGAATGCCTGTTCTGAAAGGTTTCGAGGTAGTGGAATTTAGCCATTTCAAGGTATCGATRTTGGTATATTCGATCGKAGTGGAWATTTTCAGAGGAGCCACGGTCTTGAGCTGCAACGCGTGCGGCAGCAATTGAGGAATCTAATGATTGGGGGTGTTGGAGGATCTCCATGCCAGCAGGTTGGGTTGTTGCTCAAACTTGCAGCAAATACTGTTGTTTAGCACTTGGTTTGAATTTCGAGCGTGCTCTTTGCCTCCATGAACGCTAGCTCTGTCGGCTGCTATTGGTCATGAAACATTAGCGCAGTATATATAATGCATGGTGTCATCTTTGTCAAAATGATGGATTTCATAGCGCTAGAAAAGAATGTGACACTCAAGTGCTCCAAATTCTCAAAACTTAAACATTCAAACTGTAACTAGGGCATTCAAAACTAGGACTCCGACATTTCTGGATGAGATTGGAGGTGGGGCGATGTGAAACTTTCAACTTAAAAAACTACCAACTCACATATTGACAAGCTCTTTGCTCTATCCAACTGCTATTAAGTAGAGGTGAATATGATCAACGGAAGCGGATTACTCTTCAGCTTTGTTGTGTCGCCAAACTGCAATAATTCAATTGGGGTGAACGAATCGGGTGAAATTTGCTTTAATTTGGGGCAAGAATTTTGGACTCAGATCTATTGTAAATTGGGCCGGGAATTGGGCGTTCTTGATAGGCCGGTCGCTTCGTGAGCCTCTGAACGAATTATTTTATGTCCTGTCGGCATGGACATCTGACCGACTTGTAAAGCAAATTATTTTGTTTCGTCTAGTATTGGACTCACATTGTACTCGTTTCTCTGTAGTTCAATTTCGTCGGAATGTTGCCGTCTTAATTATACGTTAGGTGGCGACAAGATTCACGTGCGGCTGTGCATGTGTGCAGGGCATGGCTTTCTGAACTTGTTTGAATGTTGTCTATCCCTTTTCCGTGGTTGTAGTTGAAGCATGTGCCACACGAAGACAGGGAGGGTGATACCTAGGAGGGTATTTAGTTTCAGTATGTAACTATACCCCCAAACTTTCTATTTCTAGGAAGTTTGGGGGTATAGTTAGAGCAACCCCACCAGCTAGTTCCGTATCCGTAAACTTTAGGGAGAGGACCTCAAATGCAGATACAAATGCTTTGACTCCCTTGCACCAGTCTCATCGCAAGTTTCGTATCCCTAAATTATACAGAATGTGGAGAAGCTCACGGCGAGTTCCCTATTCAAAGGTTGTTTACAGAACTCACGAGGTCTCATCCCTATAAAGTCAAGGTTGACTAGATTGAGGTCCCGAGTTTAGGGAAAGAGAACTACCTGGTGGGGATGCTCTTACATACTGGAAAAAAATACCCTCCCCGGTATCACCCTCCCGTTCTCCCAGTGTGCTTGCTGCATTCCATTTACTTCTGCTTGTACTGGTTTGTCTTATTGTATTGAAAACCAAAATGTCAGTCTAGATGTGGGTTTGGGTTATGATTTCACCACACCTCACCACACCTCTCAAAATTTCTCATATTATAGTGAGGGCTAATTCCTTTCATGGCCTCACATTTCAGTAAGGAATTGGAAGAAGCTTTRATTAGCATTTATGTTTTAGATATTGTGATGACCTCATACAAAATATTGTAAATTAGGTGCAAATATGAAAACAAGTATATACTTTTAATTACTTTAGAGATAAATTTATAAATTTTGATTATATAAATAAACTCTACGTAACTTTCAATCTTGCCTCTTAAATCTTGCCTAATATTTCAAGTCTCTAATTAAGTAAAGCAGTCGAGTAGCAAAAACTTCTTCTCAAATCTTTCTTGTTGATGGCTCTTATTGACAATTGAAAAAATTAAGTCTTTGTAGAATCTTTTTTTGATTACTAGCAAGAGTCATTAAGAATGTAATTCTAAAACACCATATAAATAATAAAAAGTAGTTTTTGAACAATTGATGAATAAACTTTGAATTTCCATTGTGTGGAAGATTGGAGTATCTTTATGAATTTTCACAGTGTTGATTTTTGGTGTTCTCTAGGTTCAATAGATTCTCATGTTGGAGGGTTTAGGCAAGATTCTAGATGAGTTGGTTTCTATAACAAGATCAAAATTAGGTGTATTTTCTTCATTATCGAGGATAAGAATTCTCATAAATCCCTGCCAAAAAGTGTCCCATTTATTTTGTGGAAGGATTATTTCCTCCTAACATATGAAATCCGCATTCATTGTGATTGGTGATTCCAATGTGAATTTATTCATTCATCAATCACATATTTCATCTATATCTAGACAGGCATTTCTGTCAAGAGTTCTAGCATTTCTCTTCAAGCTTTACCTTCCTCATTTCCCTTTTTATTCTAGGAACTTCCTTCCCCTCGGTGAGAAATTGCTCTATACCAACTGAAAGCTCTTTGTATAAAACCAACTAGTCTTGTAGGTATCTCATACTCTGTAAGCTTACAACGTTATCTTAGATGTCTAGAGAGGTTTAGAGAGGTTCTACTATATGAAGCAACGTTGTGGTAGAGATTGTTGTCTATCCGGAAAAGCATGGGGCTCTCCTGGCTGTAGTAGAAGTTTGTGAGGTGAAAGAATGAAAAGACAAAAAAAAACCTAAAGCCAATAGCTAAATCCACTACAAATCCAAAAAGAATTGGGTCCCAAAGAAAAGAACTATAACCTAGGCTCACAACCTCAACCCTCAACCCTGACAAAGTAGTAGCATTCGAAGCTGCTTCAAATTTGCCTATTACACCTTCAAGCTCGAAAGAACCACGCCCTCAATTTCACACACACACAAGTCCTAACCTCCCTGCGAGACAAGGTAAAAATTCAAACCTCATGGCGAGACTAACCACCTACTAACCCTTCTACACCTTGAACAGAGCAAGAAGTGAGGATTCAGCAAGTCACACTGAAAATCTTCAAGTAGTAGATCAAACAATTATACAACAATAAGAGGTGGATTTTGCATGCAACATTTGCTTCCAAACTACGACCCACCCTGTTACCTCCACTTGCAGTCACTTATTTTGTTGGAAAACCTTGTTTGCATGGCTTCAAGGCCACCCTCGCCTTTGCCCTATGTGCATAACAAATTCAATCCAAGGCGTCAACATCATTCCCATCTTTACCAACACTGGCATCCAAGAATTTGGAGTCAAGAATTCAGAGTAGAGACTCAATACAACACCAATGCAACCATTCAGCAACGGCCACCTCCGCCATCACATGATTGCATACCAACTCCCATTCCATTGCCATTGTCGGTGGGGATGTATGGCGTGGAAAATGACGTGACACTAATTCACCAACTTCATTTTATGCAGCTACTAGTGAATCACGTTCCAAATATACATACTGACAACCTCAATGAAAATGATGAAACCTCAAGAGATCAACGGCGCAAACTAATGAGAAATGAGTTACAAAGGATGCTTGAAGGGCACAACCGCCTAAGAGATTTAGAAGATGCTAGGAATGTACGCACAAGAAATTCATTAATACAATGGTTCCAAAAGATGGAACGACAAAGATTGTAGAGAAGATGAATTATATTGATTGCGGGGTGTGGTTTATGATTGAAAAGCTTCATAAATTTGTGGCATTTGCCATGCAGTTCCAAGGAGCTCTAAAGAGTAAAATATGGTATAGCTAGATTTACATGTTTCAAGATACCTTGAAATGTATGTGACCATATAGTGAATATAATTTAGTATTAGAATCTCGTGGACCGAGCAATATGTAAGAGACAATTTGGAAGAATGATGTTGTAGCAATGATTTTTAGTAGACATGAAATTTTGGAGCATGCTTCAACTAATTAGCTAATATGTTTAGATGTCAAACTTTGGAATCACATTTTGATATTGTCAGCATCCTTTGCACCTTGCTACAATATTTGATTCAAACGTTCGCTTACAACAACCTTTATCATGGAGATGAATTCTAATCTTGTTTGAGGATAGGATGGATCACATACTTGTAATAAGAGTATTCAATAATTATGGAATTGATACTTGGAAAGGTCTTATTGTTTTTTAAAGTTGTTGAAAACCACTACTAAAGGTGCAATAGGAGGTTATTTGATTAATGGTGTTCTAAGGCATAGTTGGCTATACAAACCTATTGTCTTGACCCCAAAATGCCAAAGGCACCAAACTCTTGTGCCTACAAAATTTGGAAGTTAAAATAAAACCTTATCAAATTACTATTTTAATGGGATTCTTTTTTGACAAATTATTCAAAATTTGGAAGTTAAAATAAAACCTTATCAAATTACTATTTTAATGGGATTCTTTTTTGACAAATTATTTTTGAAATCTAATTTTAACATCAAAATCCAATTTTAGAAATAAATGATTCTACTTTTCATTTATATTAGTAGATTTAGGCTTTGAAGGCAATATCACTCAAACCTTCTAACATTAACCACTCATGAGGTTCCAACCTATGTACATGTGGCTATTTGGGATATCTAGGTATAAAACTCTAATTTAGACCAACTGATACTATAGTGGCATGTAACATATTTTGGTTCAACACCCATTTTGATTTTTTGTATTAAAAACTACATCCAAAACTTGTCAAAACAAAATAAAAGGGTGAGTCCCAGGTAACAAATCAGGAGCTTACACCCTACAGTGCAATGCCCCTTGTGAAGCATTGATTTCCATTGAATGTAGGTTTGTCTCCATTACGTCACGTTTGAACAAACGTGATTTTGACCTTATTTGTAGTCACTATGTTTAAATACATGAAGTTATTCGGTTTGGAACAATGGCTTCTTTTGGTTTTCAATTTGACAAATTTGGTCATGGAGTACAATCAAAATCTTTGCACGAATTTTAGACAATTTAGCACTACAAGAAAACAATATGAGGGAAGGGGGATTATGCAGTTCAAGAGGAATTTGCATTTTTGAATTATAGAAAATTCACATACCCAATTCTCTTTGGAGACCAAGTCTATACATTTAAATAATGATATACATAAATAGATACCTCACCTAAAGCACTCTCTAGAGCATGTAAGGACTACTACAAAAAAACACTACACCATTTGAATTTGATCTCCAATCACATTCTTTTTAAATTGGGCTATAAATAAATGAAAAGATTGCCTTAAGAACTCAGTGGGTCACATCAAATAATGCCCAACTACTACACCAACCTCATATATTGGTGGTGAATTGAGATCAGTGCATTGAAATAAGACATATTTGTCATCATAGGACTTTGAAAACCACAGTGATATACAACCTTTAAAGATTATCCTCCCATGAAGACTAAAAAGTGTCCCTTTCAAAACAAAAAACTATATATGCCCTTTGCTACATTTTTTTTCTCCTCTTCTATACAATAACCCATGAGTTGCACAATGTCACCAATTGCAGACATTGTTTGTAATTTACTTTCACTTCAAATTACATACCACTAAAGCTATAGTCATAAGTATTTGAAGTAGGTGTCACTGCTACAAAATAAAGTACAACAACTAGATTTCAGAACCAAGTCTTCAACGACAAAAAAGTTCAAAACATAAATTCCCCTTGTCCTCATTTTTGCCATTTAACATTACTTCCCTAGCTTTTTTTTTCTTGTTGATGTCATGTTCCGTGTCTTCTTTTGTTATTGAAGACTTTGCCTACTATGACTTCTATTATGTTGCCTTCCCTTTTGTTGGTTGTTGCCAAAGTTTGTCTTCTATGGTTTTCTGTTAGAGCAAGCTACTAGATGTAGAGATGTAAGCACTAGTTACAACCTGTCAATGTAAAGTCACCCAATAACATAACAGTATTAATTTTCACACCGTGAAACAAAAGGTGTGCAGATCAACTGAATTAATCGCTATCTCCCTAAAGAATTGGATTACAATCGAATACTGGACAGTAAGAATACATACTGTACACATGGAATACRTACATCTTCCGATACGTACCTCACATTGAAAAATTTCACACGAGGAGCCTGAGTTTACACTTGGGAAGCAATGCTGAAATTAATGGAATTATACGGTTTTGAATCCTCTTGGTGTGACCATCTAGATTGTCTTCCTACAACAACACCCATTGACAAAGAAACCAGTCCCAACACCAGCTCCTGGAATATATATGATCAAGAGCATGAACTTCAGGTATAATTATGTTTGTGCTAAATACGACATATACAGCGGCTGCTGTGGTTTGGTATTTCATTCTTCTAGAGCTGAAGGAATTAAAACCTACAGGCATTCCTGCACACCAAAGAATGAACTATATATTTTCCATCGCCCAGCTAAATTTTCGACTCATCGTCACCATCTGATCTATCTATCCCATCTGAGGATCGTAGAATGGTATATATATACGTACTGTACGCTGATGTGATTAAGCAACCAAAGAAAATCTCAAACTAGCACCAAGTAGTGAWTGCATAAACAACATGGAAAAACATTGTTCGGTTAGGAAACACCACAGTCTACTTAAACACAAGCAAAARTACGTGCGTTAGGAGTTTCAAAACTGTAGCAACTGATCGAGTCCCTTCGCAAAACCTGCAAAAACAGACGCACAAGGGATATGCACTGMAAACCATGGTATATGATCGAGTCGTACCCTGGCTTGTACAGCCGTAGTTACCCTAGTAACAGTCGAAGCTGAACTGCAAACCAAACCGAACGCCCGGCCTCCCTTCATGTCCAGGAATTTGAGGAGACTTCGTTCATGATGCGCAATTAGGTGAAACTTCCATGTACGTATTCAGGGCGTGTATGGTATCCCAGCAATTAAGTTGTCTACCATATGTAGCCTGTAGAAACACCTCAAGAGTTTGACACCTCCACCGACGTCGTGGTCCAAAGCATCGAAACACTGGCCACGGAATGTTCAAATGAATGACGGAATGCGCGCGCTTCCAACTTCAGGAGCGTCACCCACATGCATCGGCTCGACATCAGTCGCTTCAGGTGTTTCTACAGCCCAAATATGATGACAACAATGACACACCMAAGAGCTCTGGTCCATTCGCAGCAAAGTGAACTCACAGCCTGAGCAAAACRTRACGAASTCGCTCGCAGCAGACGGCGACGGCAACCCTACCCAGAAAATCTCTGCACCAGTGTTATCGAAACTGCACAGCAGCAGCAGCAGCTTAGCCAATGCAAACAACGGAACCTCCCGCTCTTACTAGCTACTGAGCTCCGTATCAGTGCTAGCTCAACAACAACAACAACRACRACAAYSACATACCCCAAACTGAATGCACACAAACTAAGTTACTACTAAGCTTCCACTAGCTCGCAACGAGTGGCGGAATTGCGGAGCCACTACTGAAGTCGCCACAGCCTGAGCCAGATGCTCGCTCCAGATGCTTCTTCCTGGCCCCAGAAAAGACGAGCGAGAAGGTTCAGCAACAACGAGAGCGAGCTAGAGCATCGTCGATAGAAAGATACCGTCGTCGATGTCTGGAACTGAAACCCAACCCCACATTCCAAATCTACACCTTCTGGACTTCAATTCCCCCAGGGAAAATGCAAAGGAAGGAATGAGGGATCTATCTTAACTAAGCTTATATGAGACAGACGCGACTACTGAGCAATCTACTTGTTGTCCTTTGCTTTGGTGGAAAAAAGCCCGGCTCTGTCTGTCTGTCTGTCCCGTCTGTCTGTCCCGTCTGTCTGTCTGACTCTGAAGGAATCAATTGAGACGGATGAGATGAATGCTTTGGACGGGGAGGTTCGGCTATTTAACCTCTTTCCGCCATAGCCAAGGGCTCCACAAACCTGTTTTGAGGTGGGCTTTTCCTTGGGGAAAGCTGCCCGTGCCCGGACCAAGGGAATCTTCAGCCATGAAGCCTCCGCCGGGCAGGCCGGGCAGCAGAACAACCGGCCAGGAAGGTCAATTGTTGACCGTTGGAACTCCAAAGCGTCTCATTCCATTTGTGGCCCATTTGTGGCCCGTTTGTGAGGATGGATGGAGCCACGGGTATTTTTATTAATTCTGTGGTTGGGTTCTTGGGTTATTAATTTTTTATTTTTTATTTTTTATTTAGGAAATATTGGCTTTTGAATTCTTGGCAGTACGGACGGAGGGTTTTGATCATGTCACTGATGTGGGTGCCTGCCTATTGGTGATAGTCATGTGAGCTTTCTGAATKTTTGAGTGMTTAATATTATTTATAATTMTTTAGTTCTTTCTTTTGGGGGGTAAGTTACTGTAAAAAAAGATTTTTAGAAAGGGAAAATGAGTGTATTTTKGGGTGCAGAGCATGCAGAATGTTCTTCTTTTGCAGGGCAGTGTGACGTGTCGGAAATGGGGATCCTGCCTCACTTGTGGCACTAATTTTTTTTGAGTTTTTTTTGGTAAGGTAAGGTAGACCGCCTCACTCACTTCCTGCCTGCCCTCCATTTGATCCATCCGGCCCTGAGATTTGATTTTTGCAGACCAAGGAATATGAGAGAGGCAGGGGACTCATGTTCCTACTTAGCAGCAGTACTTACCCATGTTAATATTATATTATTAGTTCTCTCAAACGTTCCAGGGTTTAATGAACTCTATTAGTCAGCTTTTTATAGGGGATTACGTACTGTCAGTAGGTTTAATTTCGAGAATGAGATCCTTCGGAAATCTGTGGATCTAATTTCAGCTTACCAGTGAGAACATCGACTCTTGTTCATGTTTTATATTAGTGCTGACCTGGCTACTGTAACATGAAAAAGGACGCAGAGGAATGAATTAGGAATGTATTAGGAATGAATTAGGTATAGGGCAATTTGGTATAGGAGGAGGGCATTTTGCTATATAAAGTTAGAGCATTATAAGAAAACCGTGTTTTTTCTTATGCCCGACCAAAAATGCAATGTTTCCAAGCTAGGCATGCTACGTCTAGAAGAACATTTGAGACGTCTAATGGATAGATGCAACGAAACGAAGGTTGTAACTAAGAATAATACAAAAGAAACATGGTACCAAAYTCCATCAAACCTAGTTTGGGTGCCTCAAGCAATTTTATCCTAAGTTTTTGCAAATTCCGGCTCCGAGTCCCTCATTGCACACACTTTATAATTAACTTAGATAGTGGCACCTAAACGAAAAGACCTATTACAAAGACCTATTACAAAGGCAATTTGCCAACGATGATTCAATTTTGGACCAATAGGTGCATTCTTCATTTCTACAATATTCTAGAGASTAATCTATCAGCAACCTTTKGGCCTCATTATCTTTCCAAAATGAAATTGTCGTCATAAGCATTTTCAATGTATAATGTCATGTGTTCTCATAGTAAATGTTTTGTTCCACCCAACTAATAAATTGTAGTGAAAGATGTTGCAAGTAGAATTTGAATTTTTTTGCTACTCAAAGAATATACTATAAATTTTCAAAATCATCATGTTGTAGGCTCCTACAATGGATCATAGAGTCAATTGAAAAAACAACACTAACATCTAGAACCTTGTTGCAACAAAGAGTGATCCATGAATAGTGACATCACTAAATAGCCTCTTTGATAACCTATTTGAGTTCTAAATAGGAGACTTGAGTTTTCACTTGAAGATTTGATTTGCTATTAGGCAAAAATAGGAGTTTGTTTTAATTATATATATTTAATGTATTGCTACCCTAGCTCACTTTGATTCATATTTTTTTTTAAATATTGTAGAATTAGTTAAAATTTTAAAATTTGTAAGACATAATGCTTTGTAAGTGTGTTTGTTCTACATTTTTTTTAAATTTGGAAACAAAAAGAATGAAAGACCATTGCTAAAAAAGAAGAGACTAAAAAAGTAAGGAAGACCCATGACATCTCCACCTTAATCTTTCACCACTAATTCATAAATGAAAATTTTAATATCTAAATCTATGTTATATAGCATTTGAAGGTCAAGGTAGTATTAGCACCGTTAACCTTCCTTCATTATTGTTGTATACAAAGGTCTGGATCTACATGTCAAGTTGTGAGCTCATATGAAAATACATCTATGCCCAACTTCTCAACTACATGAAAGCAAACACTAGTTGAACTAAAAATTCAATTGGATAGTCTTTGTAACTCAATATGAAAGGTCAACAGGAAAAAAATGATGAAGAAACTACTTCTAATTTCAAGCTAAGGACCTTGGATTGTCATCCAAAGGCCACACAATGGCGCTGGCGGAAGTCTAGGGTTAAAAATTGTTAAATAAAAGTAGGTTCAAGATTAAAGGAAAAAATAATAAAACCATTAATAACTCTAAGATGGAACTAAAACACACTAATCTTAACAATGAGATTATTTTAACAAGAGATCTTAATCTTGCATAACTTTTCTTTTGAAAATTTGAGAAAATTGAATTCAAAAATGAATCCTTCAAGTTATTTTTTCAAGACCTTAGATGCTATTATTGCTTGAAAAGCAAGATTTTCCATAACTTTCATATTACTAATCTAAATGAAATGAATAGAAGCTCTCCAAGTAAAATAAAAATAAAATCTTCAAGAATTTTTTTTTAAGTTTTCATTTTAAGGTTTTTCCCCAAGGGAAGGAGACATTAATCTGTCAAACTCAAATTTGGATTTATTATGCCACAATTTTTGCAACTAAACATTGATTGAAATAAAAATTATTTTCCTAGAAAGCTAATGTGTTATTCTATCTTCACAAAAAATTTCAAAAAATCACAACGAATATGGAAACCATAGGAGCCTACCCAAAATCCATCTTATCCCCAAGGAATCAAAGGGAATTCAAGGATTAACAGCAACGGATTCATATGAAAATTGTGGGGTTAAATATGTGGTAAAATTAGGACATGGTTTGAATTTCGTCCATGGATGAGAACCCCTAAGTAAATGAATTCAATATTTTTAGGCCCAAAATTGCTTCAAAGTACTCACACACAAAGCAAGGTTAAAATCTTCATCTATACTTAATTATCAATAAATCCAACCCTAAAATCTTTTAATTGATTTGTTATAAGAGTATACTATCTTAAATTTTCAAAATAAAAAACCTAACCCAATGCAAGATCATATTGCTTGGATTTCAAAAAAAAATGTACAATTCTTTCCAAATAAAAAGATTTCATCTTTAAAAAATTTTACACAAATATGTGTAGGGTTTAGGATTTAACCCCTAAAGGACCAAGTGTCCATTCAAGATACGCAAGAAATCTCAAGTAGGTTCATACAAAGTCATTTTTAGTTGGATGTTCATGAAATTTAAACATAACGTGCAACTATGTATTTTCTTCCCGAAAATCTAATTTTTTTTCCGATCGGGTGCATGGATCAAAAGTTATGCTATCCTAAACTTTGCAGGCAGCTCGGGCAGCTCCGAGCAACATGTGCGAAACTCTTCCTATGATTGTGAAATTTGGTGGGTACGTAGCTTACATGGTACAAGATGCAAATGTAAAAAAAAATAACCATGGTTAGTGTAAAAATCTCATTCTAGAAGGAGTAAACGTTTCCAAGCCCTATCGGGCAAGGTAGAAAATTTTTTTTTTCACCTAACTTCAAACGTTATAATCTTTCAATTCTCATGGTCAAAGTTTCTCAAATTTTTTCCACACATTCCCATAGAATTCTAGTACAAATTTGTACGGTTAAATCTTGAAAAAAAACTCTTTTTATCATTTTTTTTGCTGCCCTAAAAAGTGGCAGTTTCTGACAATTTATGCCCAAAATATGCCTTGATTCTTTAGGAGTTAAGGTTTAGTGGTTTAGGGTTGCCTAATTTTTTTGTACTTTGATTAATTATTAGGCAAAAAATTGTCAAAGCTAATAGGAAGCTACAATATAGAGCCAATGCAATTATGGTAAATAAAAATCAAGCATCTTACGCCCAATTCATCATTGAAGAATGTTGAATTTAATCTCCAAACAATCTTGTGGATGTTTTTATTTTTCAGTTTTTGGCTATTTGTCTTATGTAATAGAGATAGAGGCAATTTGTTAGACCATTTTCCCATTGGTGTAGAAGTAGAGGCTAATTGAATAATGGTTTTAGAAAGGCATATGTAAATAGATGAGAACTGTGGCAAATTGTCTTAGCACCCTTCCAAGCAAATAGTTGTCACTATGTGAAATAGATTTAGTCTAGGCAATTTGTCTTTTTCACTCATTGCTTACATGGTTTTCTTTTTGCGTCTAATTGTCAATTCATTTTTCTTGTATACAGTGAACACCTTCAATATAAATGCAATTAATCTTTTATCAAATTGTCTAAATTGCAGTGATTGCAGTGACTTCTTTAATCTAATGATGGATTTGTGTTTTGTGGGAGTAATTAATTCGATTGGTTGAAAAAGACAAATTGTGGTGTGCTTATTTTATTGTGCAAAGTTACTTGATTTTGTTTATGTCATCTCACTGATTGGGTCAAGTGTTTGTGTAAACTTGTTGAATTGTCAATTGTCATTTGGCTTGAAAGATTGGAATTTATTAAACCTGGTTGTTGAAAGCAAATCGCATATCATATTGGTGTTTTAAAGCTTTGTGCGTGTGGATCCAAGGTTAACAAGCAGTGTTAAATTGTTCAATTCATGTTTACATTGACATCGAGTAGGAAGGTGACATCCAAATCGGACTTCACAAGCAATTCCCGGAAAGATTGCTTGAGCAGGCCGAACGCATTCTCCACGACCGTCCAAGATCTCTTCAATTTCTTGTTGAAGAGTCGATCTGCTAAAGGAAGATTTTTGGTTGTCCCTGTGCAGTACAAGCAACCACGGCATCAAGGAATACCCTTGGTTGCCCACAAGATATGGAGAAAACCCGCTGAAAGATACTTCCGCATCCCAAAAACGTTGTTGCATTGCCTTGTGGAAAAAAAAGACAACCTCTGAAGCATACGTGAGTCGTTGGTGGAGCCAGGCATTCCCAAAACAAATTGAAAAAATGTTTACAGCTATCCACAACAGCTTGACAATTCATAGAATAACCTCCAGATTTGAAGTAATAGTAGTCACAGGCACCAACTCTTGGTTTGGAGGTGCTCACTTGTGAGCCGTCGATTGCCCCAACCACACCTGGGGGGCCACTTAAATGTCTAAAATCAGCTTTAGTGTGAAGCAATAGATCCCCCTGAGGCTAAGAGATTTCAGATCTAAGCACTATATTTATAGCATGCACGACGTCTCTGAGGAGCACTAACATTGTATTGTGTCCCACTGTAAAAAGTTCACTACATATCAATAAACTCGCACCACTACAGAGCTTGAAGAGTGTGCAAGCTACTCGCACAACTACAAGTAACTATAGCCAATCTATATTTGGTGTCTTTTCTCTGTACACTAGGCTTTAGCAGTTCCGCAAGAGAAAAAACAAATGCCATATTCATCCTGAATATTTTGACCCACCAATCCTCATCATATTGGTCGAGAAGAAATTGGAAAAACCACGTAGTGGATCGTGGTTTAATCCAATATCCAAGCTCGTCACCATGGAGGGCTACAACATTGGACAACCGAAAACCATGGAGGGCAGCACGCGCAAGTGCTTCCATGTGCATAGTRGAAGCGACCAAATTCGGAGCTCTAGTGAAGGAGTCCGCATCGATATTGTCCTCAATTTTAGTGTGTGCTTCGACATCTAGAACGCGATTACTGGTCAGCAGAAGGAGCAGAGCTGAGGCTAGCACCATGAACTTGCTTTCATCAAGCATCATGTCCGCAATTCCTGCTCATACAATAATTTTTAAAACCAAAGAAGCAAAAAACATTTCAATTGTAGTCAAACAAAGCAAGAAATTAGCTCTGTAGAGAAGGCGCTCATGAATGGATTATTGAATGTACCAATGTCCATAGGGAAGAATTTCAAAAGTGTAGTCGGTAAGCACTGCTTGTATTCAGGATCAACTTTGATGATGGAATTGTCGTCGCAGTCAAGTCAAAGAAACTTTAAAAATTGGTCAACCGCTTCCAAAATGAACGTCGGTGTCTTACAATGTAGAATTGAGGAGAATCGAAAGTCAAAATCTAAAAAATGGAGAGACAACAGGAAAAACGAAAGTCTTGGCCTCAGACCACCGTAAACCCTAGCCGAGTCCATGTCCATAGTGCATCGTGATTGTGCGACAAACCTGTCAAAGCCAGAGCGTGTGGAACAACAAATTGAGAAAATGTTGTTGCCACAATTCCAACTCTTTGGTTCAATATGACAAGCAATTGTAGAGGAAGGTGCAATCTTACCCAAATTGTGGGGACGTCAGTTATGGCCACCGCACTCCACTTCCGCTACCTTCAAATCTGACCCTTGTTGCCACAATTTTTGAAGCTCTTGCTCAATGGCCGCAACCCAGTATCGTCTTGTGCTGGCAAATCAATTGCAACGTTGAAGCCGTTGTCACCCGCATACATACTCAACCTTGCTGACAATTGCGAGAATCCCTCTAATGAATGAGGCGCTGCAATTGCATTAAGTCACTCAACAATAAACAAGACGAGCAATGTAAAAGGTGTTTACCAAAGATCGTGACGGGGCCAATACTTCCTACTAAGCCGTAACGCTTCAACTTTGGTGTGGTCGAGCACTCTCACTTGCACGTTTGCATCAACAATTACCACCAAAAACACAATTTCAAGGTCCAAGTCTGAACAGCACTACCACTTGCGGAACCAAAACGCATATTTCCACTCACGACACACCTATGTCAACAATGCTACGTACCTAACATAGGGTTCCTACGACCTCGGCACATGTCTTGTCTTTATCACCCAGTCCTAGGTAAGCCCAGGTGCAGACGTACCATAATTGCCTGTTTATTGAATGAAAACTTGTGTCAGTACGTATGTGTGTTTGGTGAGTTTTCTGCAAATTGCAATAGTGAATTAGATAAGGCTGTTGAGTGGATGTGTATGAAGTCAATTTGTCTTGGTAATCTAGAATGAGTATCTGAAACTGCTCAAACTAGTCAAGTGTAATAGCAAATTGTTTTGTCTCAAGGTCTATATGTGGGGCTGTGGTAATGGTTGCCGGAGTGTACGATGGCAAATCTTCTGGTGTATTGTTGAAATGAAATTGGGTGGCCATGATGGCGAAGAAGTGAGAATCCGGGTGAATTGACATGAAGGAGGAACAAATTGGCGTGCAAGAGGAAAAGCGTCAACAAATTGTTGGATCGTCAACCATTGAATCATGGAGCTTTGTTCTTTGCAAATTGTAAATTAGTTAGTTGAAATGAAATCTTAAGTTTAGAGGGAAATTTGTTAGTTTGTGAGTAATTAAAATGTGAAGGATTGGAAATTGTTTGATTGTGTAATTGTCCAAGTATATGGTTTGATTAAACCAAGTTCGACAAATTGATCAATTTGAAAGAGAGAAGTAATGTAGTGATTGTAGTATAAGTCAAAATATAAGGGGAACTTGGAAACTAAACAAATGGTCAGTAGATACTTGTATATAAGCGCTTGAATGTTAAGAATTAGAATTAAGAATTAAGCAAATTGCACCAACATTAAGTAGGCAATTTGCCTGATTTGTGCTTATTATTGAGACAATTCGACTTGCACTTGGTGCCATTCGCAGTAATAGGTTTTAACCCTAAGATTGTGGCTATGGGTCCAATAATTGGTAGTCTTTGGCAAATTTTCATGTTCTTAGAATTGAGTCGTTAGACATATTGACATAATCTTTGTATTGTGTGTTGGAAATGGAGTGATGGATAACTCGGGAGAATTTGAGTAAGTTTTTGGTGGTTGATATTGAAGCTACTAACAAATTGATTTGGAAGGGTCTTGCAAAATAAAAAGGGAATGAATTAAAATTGTATTAYATGCGCATGCCCTTGCATTAGTATAGAGACAAATTGCCTTAGGACGGTAACCGTTTGGGAAGGCTAGTTAAATAGTGACTTCCCAACAAATGGCCTTAAATTATAACTATCACTATAATTTAAAAAACTTGCATACAATATACGTACAAATAAATAAATAAATATATTAGAAATTGCACTATTAGGATCTAGATTATTCATGACAAATTGCCACCTAACTTGACAAATTGCCGCAATACCCTTAGCATGCTATATAGGACTGGGATAGCATTCATGCGCCTATAGCATTATTAAGGACTAGCCACCCCGGCCTACAGAAGGCGAATTTGGCGGCCAAAACATTAACGGAATTTAAGGTAAAAGCACCCAAAACCGTTCATTTAAGCAATTCAGCATATCTGGAGGCAATTTTTTCTAAAAAACAATATTTTTGTAGTATTAGCGAGTGAAAATCATAAATATTCATTAAAAAATTAGAGTTTTTGGATATTGTATGTAATTTCTATGATTTTTTGAAGTGACGGCTTACTAGACCACTGGAATTGTCCTATCGGTATGCCTAAATCTGAACATTGCCAAAATCATCAGTCAACAAATCAAAATTGAATAAGTGTCATTCATATGTGTCAGCAAATCACAATCAAGTATTTGGAAGACATATTAACTACAACCAATGGACGCAATTAGGTGTAGTCTATGGTACATGAATGGGAACATGAATGGGAACATGAATGCCAATGGGTGTTTTTACCTTACACTTTTAGAAAAAAGAAGGGAAAACCAAATAAGGTACAAATGAATTAATCCTTAAATGTTGGGTGGGTCATTGTGAAAATCATGAATTTTGATACCGTGAGAATCATTGGTTTAGGAATTTTCTAAAGTAAGCTTTGGAAGTCAAAGTACTATAGAAGATCTTCATTTTTTACACAAAATTCCGAGGATGAATAGTTGCTCTTTAGCCCTACTCACAAAGATGCTCTCCCATTCATTGACAAAAAAATGGCCTCAATGTCGTTTAAGGGTTAAGTATCTTCTGACCTATAAAGATAAAACATGGTGCTCATAATTCTTTGTATCAAGTTATTACATGCCACCACATTGGCTCACAATTTAGTTTTGAGAAATTATTATTATATTTAGTAGTTTGGAGGACTAACAAAGATTAATAGAAGGATTATATAACAATAATAGATTAGTGGGTTTCATACAAGAAAGTAGTGAAAAACTTGGAACAATTGTGTGTAGATGTCATTGAATTCATTTATGACACGAAGAATTGGGATTTTGAAAGGCAAAATTAAAATTTATTAATTTTAGAGAACTAATTAMAGAATTGAGAAGGAGAAAAATAGACACTCAAACTAGAATTAAAGTGGAAACCAAAAAAAAAATCAAATAGCAAACTTTTAGAACAAGTAGTCAAGTAGTGGACTAGCATTAGGATAGTGAGAATTCCACCATAGTAGTGAAAAATGCAATAGAATTGAGTTGAATACTATGAGGGAGGGTAGGGATGAAGAGCCATTGAAATGGAGGAAATYAACAAAAGAAATCCCAAATGGTTCATTAAAACAAGTTGCTAGGGTTCATTTTTTGAAACTCTCTCTTTCTTTCTCCCTCTCCTCTGTTGCACTTGAATTCAAGCTTGGAAGCCATACATCATAGAAAAAGAATGAACGAGAGGAATAATAGAGAAGTTAGAAAAGAAAAAAAATGTGCCAAGTAGGTTTAATACAATTCCCTTTATGGACTTGGAAGCGGTTGGTTGAAGTTAGAGATAGGGGATGGAACCTAAGTCAAGAGCATGATTTTGGAGAACAAATRAAAAAGACCACAAAAAATTTAGATTTCACATTTAGTGATTTAGTGTGCCTTTAAGATGATTTTCCAACAAGCCTATGCTCACCTCATTTGAAGAGAAAGACAAGGAAGTGGTGGTCGTTTTAGGGGCAAAAGGTATGTATTCACTATAACAAAACATGTTAAAATAAAAACCACACTCAAAATCGAGTGCGGTTCTTTTGACCACAATTATGTGCAGGCCCACTACGATTGCAGTTGACGTTTTTTGCAATTTCTCACTGCAATTTTTTGAATTTTAGAGCGTGTAATATACCATTGGAAAGGTATTTGAAGTTAACCCCTAAATGCTTGAGGCACCAAAATGTTGTGTCGACAAAACTTTGAAGATGAAGAAAATCTAACAAAGTTGCTATTTTAAGTAGTTTGTATTTTTGGTAGATGCCTATTAAGGTCTAGCTTTAGCTTCATAAATCCAATCTGGAAAATAAATGACTATGATTTTTTTACTCAAGATTTTGTGCAATATAACATTCAATAGGCTTCAGTCAACCTGCCTTTTCTTTTTTTTAGCATCATCCATCAAAATCTGGAGGGCCAAATTTAAATGCATGGTAACTTGACATCACTAAACACATACTATGCTTCAGAAAATGTTGATGGAGCCACTTGTCAACTACGTTTTGGTGCCAGAGAACTACTTGCAAAACAAACTAAATTACTAATGGCCCTCCATTAGTGTGCATTAGTTTCAACCCAATTCCTTCTTACTAACATTCTAACAAATTTGACATGTGATCTCATAGCTACTGATATAGTGTAAAATATTTTACGCCATATCGTCCGATGGATGAAATGGTGTGGAGTATTCCACACCATTTTCGTGGGAGGAAGGCAATTAGTAGTGTTGCTACTGAATGTTATGAAAGGTACCCTGTGTAATCTTGATTTTTTCTAGTGTTGAGGGCTCTTGGAAATGAGCCTCAAATACACTAAATCTTGGAGACAAAATCGTATATTAAGAAATTCATTTAAGAAAAATGTAGAGTAGATTTTGAGAAGCTATAAATTGATTGGGATTGTACATGTTGGGCCCTACAACCTCATATATTTTGATTGACGATAGTTTTAGACTCACCATGCAAAAAGTGGGTTGAAATTTTTTTGTAGTTTTGACACCCTTCTGGTTAAATATTATAATCTTTCAACTCAAAAGTGATATTGTTGTCTTTTCTTTTTCAATGTAATCTCTAACATGTCTAATTTAAATATCCGAGGTTACAATCCAAAAAATTGATATAATTTATGAAAATGTTGTGTTTTTGTTCAATTTGGAACAAATTTCTAAAAGCTGAAAACAGGCCTTGGGCATTTAGGGGTTAATACTAGTCTTTTGCTTGATATTTCTCATTTTCAGGATGGTTGATCTATCCTCTTGTTGTTTTGTAGATTGAACAACTTYAGATTCATATATGTTTTGTACTTCTTGGTTGACATTTTGTATATGTTGTCTAAGAGAAGTTGTCTAGAATCTTCCAAAGTAAACTTGTTGACATTTTGCCTATTGATAAGGTCCATTGTAAAGACAAAAATTACTTCAATTAGGTTGTATTTTCTCATTGATTCTTGTCATTTGAATCATGATACATTCAATCCTAGAATAGATTTTTATGCAATACTTGAATTTAGACCTCTACACAACCTTAATTGTTTACATAACAAACTTGTGGGGCCAAATTTTACAACATTCAAATCAGTAAAGACCTCTCTAAGATTGATTAAGATTGATTTAGAGGTTGTCTTGTCATTTTAGAAGTTGTATGCGAAGGTTGGATGTAAAGCTTGTATGCTAGATTTGACAACAATAATGTAAATTTTGATGTGTTTAAAATTCATCACAAATTTTGAAAGTGTTGTGCGACTCTTTTGTGTTCAAAAGTGTTGAAGAAAAAGTTTGGCTCTGTACTTATAGAGGCCATTATATTGTGGAAATATGGCGTGAAGTTTTGTTACTTGTTTACAAATGCATAGTAGTACATTGCAAGGGCAAATAAGAATATATTTGGAAAAGGTGAAAATTTTGACTTTGCCTAAGTTTATCCGCTTATAGTTCACAAGAGATTTTGACAAAAAAATTGGGAGTTTGGGACAAAAGGAGAGGTTTTGTGCTGCAGCATTTATCTACTAATTTTATTGGAGTTCACGCACTAGCTTGAGAAGTTATAGTCCTTTGTCGCCCTTCTTCAGTGGGACCCTAACTGCCTGACTGTCTGCTTTCTTCCCTGCCTCGTGACACCGTAGTACGTGTTCGAAACGCCTGTCCAGTTGCGAGTTTGGCGCACTTGATGACGAAGGAGGTAGCTGCGCAGTGGGTGCAATTCTGTTGGCCTCGAGAACAGGGCGCCAGCATTTACTGTACGTACTGTTTATGGGTGGCAACAGGTTTAATGCAAAGCTGCAACTGTGCTGGTCTGCTGCGTACTGCACCTCCAGTCCACTTTCCGTCGGATCCCGAACGCCATTGGGAGCTGGAATCCCAATGCACGCCACCGTCCAGAGGCTACAGTAGCTAACGTAGCTACAGGCTAGCTAGGACCCCCATCGATATATCCCCATCCGTGCACTTTTGGCTTTTGTTTCGTCTCACAGTGGAGTCGCCCTACTGTAGCTAGCTCTGGCTTGGAATGGATTCTGTCTGTAGAGACATATGCATGCACCCAATTCAACTGCACTAGACGGTATCTATAGTTGCTCACTAGGCGAGCCAGGGCATCCGTAAAGTTTAGTTTCGACGATACCGCTAGTTACAGTAGTACCCCTAGGTCCTCGCTTAATTTGACGAAGGTTTACACCGAAACTGTAACTTATCAGGACTGAGAATTTCACTGAAATTGATCGAAGTGTCCCAAACAATCGCACACCCAACTGCATGTACTTAGACCTTCGACGGTACCACAACAGGTATGACATCACCCTAATTCCTCACTTCCAAGGTTTAGGACTGAATTTAAACTTGAAATCACTGACAATTTCATTGCAAACTGAAGTATCCTGAAATACTGAGTCTCTACTTGGAAATCCGTGTAAGGCTTAGCTTACCGCATGCCCAACTGTAAGTTTCCGGTCGAGCGAGGAGCATCCTTAGAGCTTCGACGGCCGGTACCGCTACTGTGGCATCACCCTAAATCCTCATTTCGAAGTTTCGGTCGAAATTTAAGCAAATGACCGAGAATTTCATTGCAGCCAACTGATCGAAGTGGCCAAAAAAAAGTTATTTAATTAAGTTATATCATGGCTTCGAGGAATCGAGGAATTCCTACTGTAGCTCTAGGGGTTGTCGCTCCACTTGCTAATCTGGATGCATGACACAGCCAATGCTGCTCTTCAATTCCCCAGACAGTGAGACGCCCTTGTCTTATTAGTGCGTCTTATTGGTACCCCCTTTTATCATTATTCCTGACATTGGAATTGCATTCTTATCACTCAGTGCGGTACTTTCTCACTCAACGCATTTCTGTACGTGCACCTTCCCTGAGTGTGTCCTGCATCCTCAGAATTTGTCATGTTCGGTACCCCTCTGCTTGGACAACTTGAACCGCAACCCTAAATTTTGCTGCCTTCAAGGTTTCTTCGTAATAACATATTTTTTTTCAAGGAACCGTAACGTCCGATTGAGAGTTTCAGTGCAACTGATTACTGGTATATAAGTTATTTATAACAGACCGGGACTCCACAACCGACTGAGGGTCCCGCTCGCTTTGTTTGATTCCTAGCTTCAAGGATTGTCAGTCGCTGTAAGTTAGTTGAATTTGAAATTGGGGGTGGTTCTGTTCCATATGAGGTGACTAATAAATCATTGCACTGGTGAGCCTCAGTCTGCAAGAAAGTGCGTAAGAAGAAGGTCAAGAACTTCAGTCTGCAAAAAGACGAGGCAGTACGTCTAGTTAGGGAAGAGCAGCACTGGCATGGATGTGCGTCCTGATCACAGCAAATAGCAAGAAGCTAACTAAGGTAGACTGCTYTAWAAGCGACCATTTAAGRGCTGATTGCGTTTTCAGGGAAGCTAARCTCCTTGAAACAATTTTCAGTWAATTTTCATAGGAAGGAAAAAGGAATTGGCATCTAACCCAAGTTGTTTCGTATTTTTCGGACCTTCCTAGAATTAGTTACAAATTTTTGAAGTTCTAATGCAGTGGTCACTAAAAGCGACCACCTCTTGAAATGTACACGGCTGGTACATTGAAGAAAGCAAAATGTACCTCTGCATCATGATTGCGTTTAGAGCATGGGCGCTTTAAGAGTAGTCTACCTTACTGTAGTGTGCCCTGTGCCGTTGCCACAGTCAAAATCAAAGTAAAAGTAATTTTCTAATTTGTTGATTCATAAAACRTTGGAAATTTAATAACCTTTGCACACCATAGGTCCAAATGTCTTGAAACAAAGCTTGTGCACCCTCCTAGCCAAGGGCTTTCCAACGGTACCAAGCACATGAAGGGGGCACACGCGCTCTAGGAGATCTCAACGAACAAACAAACAAAACAAACAAACAAAACAAAACAAACATCCTAACTTAACCCCTAAAGAACCAAGTATGTGTTCAACGTACGCAAGAAATCTCAGGTAGGTTCCTACGAAGTCATTTTTAGTCGGATGTTCATGAAATTTGGACATATAGTGTAACTATGTACCTTCTTCCCGAAAATCTAATTTTTTTTTCTGATTGGGTGCCCGGATCAAAAGTTATGCTGTCAGGTGAATGCACAAAAGACCGACCGTTTTTTGTAGCGTTTAGTATTGGCTAGTACTAGCGTCCGTTAGGAAAAAAATATTTAAAAAAAGAAAAAATATGTATAATTAGCATAATACAATAATACTATAAATATCCTGTCACCAAAATCGGAGACCCCAAAAGAATTTAGGTCAAAAGTTATTCACAAAATAGAGTGACATGTTTTTTAAATAAAATAGATACTTTGACGTTTTAATTTGTAAAAAATAGGGAAAACAATTTTTTTTTAAAACTAAAAATTGAAAATTTTGGAGAACTTTATGATAAAGAGATCTCACCAAAAGAATGATCTTAAAACCATTTTAAATGTTTAGAAGTACGCACGCAAGGGAGTGTTGTTACCACGCATGTAGAGGACATAAATTAATGTTTTTTAAAATTTCCTTCGTTAGATGCATGCTTTCCTAGTGTGGAAATAGACCACAAAAATTTCAGCTCTAGATCATTAATTTTGGGTACTCTCCAATACTAAAAAACCCTAAATTGCTAAGTGTGACAAATTAGCTAAGTTGAAATTTAAATATAAAATGATTTTTCAAATTTTTTGAAAAATAAGAAATTTGATTGCTATCAAGATAGACATCTCCGATTAAAATTTCAAGTTGATTGAGTTCATACTTCAAAAGTTATAGTGGATGACAACTTTACCGTTCCAAGTGTGACGTAAAACAATACTAGTCTTTCATGCATTCACTCTGCCCTGAACTTTGCGGGTAGCTCGGACAGCTCCGGGCATCATGTGCTAAAATCTTCCCATAATTGTGAAATTTGGTGGGTATATAGCTTACACGGTACAAGATGCAAATGTAAAAAAAAATAACCATGTGTAGTGTAAAAATTTCATTCTAGAAGGAGTTAAAGTTTCTAGGCATTGTTGGGCAAGGTTGGAAAAAAACTTTTTGACCTAAATTCAAACGTTATAATCTTTTAATCCGAGCGGTCAAAGTTTCCAAAATTCTTTCGACACATTCCTATAGAACACTAATAGAAAATGCAGGAATTTTGATGGAATTCTGTTAATTTGGTCGCGTTGTCCCAGTCACTATTCTGTTGATTTCAACAGATATCAATTAATTTTTTAACTGATATTTGTCAAAATCAACAGAATAGTGACCGGGACAACATGACCAAATCAACAGAATTCCGTCAAAATTCTTGCATTTTTTACTAGTGGAAGTCTAGTACAAATGCGTACGGTTAAATCTTGAAAAAAAACTTTTTTTTATCATTTTTTTCTTGCTGCCCTAAAAGGTGGTAGTTTTTGACAATTTCTGCCTAAAATATGCCTTGGTCCTTTAGGGGTTAAGGTATGGATATTATCAGTTCATCAAGTGAAAATGAAATGTGAAGATAATACATGAACAATGAAAATGGGAGATAATGAATTATTTAATGGGGGACATCTTCACTTAAATATGAAATACAAAATTTTTAACCCCTAAGTTAAGTTCTTGGACTACGTTTTTACCAAAAATGTTCCAAAACCGCCAGTTCTAATACAAGTACCAAATCTTAGGCCAAAAAAACATTTTGAGACAAACGTAACCATAAGATCTTGTTCTACAATGGTTTGAGAAGATGTGGAAAATATTTCAAAAATTTCCACCATGTGAATTACAAGATGTTAAAGTTTGAATTGACAAAAATCCCTTGTTTGACCCTTGTGAAAAAACATGCAATATCACTTCACAAGGTCACATTTGTATGAAAAAATGTCCAAAATGGTGGTTCTTCTTTGAATTCATTCTTCAAGACAAGTTGGCTACATGCTTGAAAATTTCAGATCATTTGGAATTATACAACATATAGGAAAATAATAGTAAATAGAACAAAGTAGGGAATGATTCAAAATAGTAAATTGTTAAGAATTTTGTAATGAAATCAGAAAATGACAATCCCAATAGTTGTCATGTTGTAATAAACAATTCGCATCGAATTATTTTATTTTTTCAAAAAATATTGAAAATTACGTTACGTAAAGGACTTTAAAGTTACTTTTCTTTGGAATAGAGAATTTGTAATTGTGTGCAAAGTAAAACTCCTTGTAACTTACATTTCATTACACAAATGTGATGATTCAAAGGTTTTCATATATACATAAGTCTAGAAAACCAAGTTGAAAAAAGTGATTTTTTATATATTTTATATGCCCATATTGCTTGTTTAAGAAAAAAAATTACATATCATAAAATAAAATTTTAAAGTTGTAGTCAAAAGCGAGGTCTAAATTTATGAATTGTTGGGCTTTAAATGAAAACCTCGTCCACATGTTGTATGAAAAATTTTCATTCAATTTTCTCTAGGATGTAATTTGATTAGAATTCAAACTTATAATTGAATTGAATTTCTAACATATGTTTTAGAATTTAATATAAAAATTATACTTTATTGTTTCAAGAGATGTCACAAAGATGCTTAGATTGCCCGKAAATTAAGATTCTTCACAACTTTTTCATCACAAATCTAAATAGAATGAATCAAAGCTTCACATATATTTTGAASCATAATAATTGAAATAAAAATTAAACTCATAGAAAGATAATAATATATTCTATTTTTTAACAAAATTTCATTAAAAATTGAGGTGATAGGAACATGCTTGAAATTCATTTAGTCCCTCAAGATGAAAATAGTAAATTAGGGATTAGAATTTGAGTTTTGAGTGTTAAACTATACCAAATGTAAGTTCTATACTATTCAAAATCCTAAACTTGAACTATTCAACAATTCAACTATTTAATTCTAAAATTTGGCTGAACTACCTTTAAAAAAATGCTTGTCAGATTTTCAAAACAAGTTAGATTAAATTGAAAATTTTACCACTAAAATTAGACTTCAATACCAATCATTTCCAACAAGTTTTTATGGAAAACGAACTTTCTATGAAGGAAAATGAGCCTCCAAAGTCTGCTAAATTTGCAAAATGAAAATGAAAAGAATAAAGTAAAACTACTTTTAGAAAAATGCTTTTCAGAATTTCAAAACAATTTAGAAAAAATTGAAAATTTTATCACTAAAAGTAGACTTCAATATGAACCATTTCCAACAAGTTTCATGGAAAAAGGACCTAAAATGAAGGAGATACGGGCCTTCAAAGTCTGCTGATTTTGTGAAAAATGACTAGAAAACCAATAAATAAAACTCACATTCCTACTTATATCAAATGACTCCAACCCTGGTGCAATGGCTGGAGTCTATGGGCTCCAAGTAGTAAGTCTTGGGTTTGAACCATGCCATGGGCAGGTAAAGGCAGTCCACGTGGTGGGTAGGGGCATTCCACGTGTCGAATAGGGAGCAGTCCAAAAAAAGTTTTTTTCTTTTTTCTTTTTTCTTTTTTTCTTTTTTCTAGATTTCGTAATCTAGAATCAGAAACTTGCTACTAGTTAGACATGTATGACCGGAAGCTTAAAATCATGTTAGAACTACTGCTTCAAATCATTGTGTATACCAATTCGGATACATTCAGTGATTTCAGTCCATATCCTTTGATGCAATCAATGGTTATTACAAACCAAAATTATGATCCTGGATAGTTAACTTACCACATTTAAAGCAATAACCTTTGTTATTTATTTAACCATGATAATTATTGCCCCTGTGCATAATTAAAAAACCAATCAGCCCTATGTGCTACATGGATCAGACAGAGCCAGTACTCCGGCTACTCAATTTGGAGGCTCTGGAGCAAGCCAAATACTATACATTAATAGAGCTACAATAACCGTCGGATAGTTGCGCAGTCACTGTACACTCAAAATGAGCTGGCAATGAATGGAAAACGGGTATGCACCATCTATCCACCCAGGTATGGGCTCCCAAGGCCATTCTGCACTTATACTCCAACCTTTACGTTTTTRGTATTCTCTCAAAGAGTTAACGATTGGTTTTTCAAACGAGTTAGAGGACACAACCTGCAACTCAAGGGAGTTTTTTGCATCTGCACCTGCTCAAAGGATTATGGCTATGTCACAGCAGTCGTGCAATACTCAGGTTTCTTGATTTTACTTTGCATAAGTCATTTGGTGTTACTATGTATGCCTATCTTTTTTGTGTTTTACTCCTTGTGAAGGCAATAACACGCGTATTAGGGCTGCAGACACCTGTTGCATCCTCACTAACCTCACAAGTTGTTGTGGTGTTTTTGGGATGGGCACAGGTGAGGCCCTATACCTCTTGGAGTTTTCTGCAGAAAAGACAAATCGACATACCACACCTTAGACTTGCTACTTGTTTGTAGTGGTCAAACTATGCTTGTGAAAGCTTGGATTTGTACTGTAAACACATATTGTATCTTGTCTTTCACTATACCACTACATTTGAGCATGTGTGCCTTGACGCTTTAGCAAACTCTGCTGTATGTAATTTGCATGATTTTCTATGATTTGGTCTAGGCTGGTTGGTAAGAACAGTACCAGTGGCCTTAAAAAAGTAATGGAGCTTCAAAATAAACTGAATTAGATATGAAGGTAGAGGCTTGGAAATTAGCAGAATCATGCCTTGAAAAAGGATGTTCCAAAAAGGGATTTTTTTTGCCTTCCAGATTTGACCAAGACAAAATCAACAGAAATGTGTTGATAGCTGGTCCGAACCAAGAGTTCCTTACCAACAGGAGAAACCAACACGTTTTTTGTTGATTTTGTCTTCATTTGGACCGAATTCTTCTAGAAGTGATTTTTCATACCCCCCAATAAAATTGGAGGGGTTATGAAAAATAATGCAATCTGAAACATTTTGGTACATTGTTTATTCACAATGAACCAACTAGCAATTCTCTTCAAATATTGGTCCCATAGTACAAATAGGGCTTTTTGAGGAGCAACATGTAAGGGCCATTTAAAAAAAAACTATTTTTGTGTGTGTGTAATGTCCTTTTAATAGAATACAAGGCTTACTTAACCCTTGAACTTCAAGACGGACGTTTTGTATCCGATGAATGACAAAAAATCAAATTGTATTGTATAGCGCAGAAGTGCAACTATTCATCCACGGAAGTAGGGGTGGAAAGGGAAGATCTTCTATAGTACTTTGACTTCCAATGAGCACTTTTGGATTTTTTATAAACTAGTGATTCCCACGGTATCAAAATTGATGATTTCCACAATCACCATTCCATCCTTTAAGGGTTACCTTAACTTAAGATAATTCAACCTTGATGGGCCAAATAGGAGCCAACCTTTTACAACCAAAATTATACTAATAGTGTATATTCCAATTCTTAGTGTTGAAGCCAATAAGCCAATTTTTAGAGTGCAGATTCTCCTAGTGTTTGAGCATGGAACCTCGCCACTTTGACTAACTAGAGGTAAGTTTAGAGCATCTCTACGGCAAGGCGCCAATGGGCCTCAACACAACCAATAGCCGGGTCGTATCTAAGAAACTGCCCCATGGCATGCACGCCAAACAAAAAATGATGACCGGTCATCCACCTCAAAAAGTGAAGAGGGTACGGGCAAATAGTGACTCTCTCACGGGGCTTGCTAAGCAATTTAATTAAAAGTCCTTTTGACTTCATGTTTGTCAAAGCTTCTCTTCAAAAGTTGAAAAGATTCTCCTCAATATGATAAAATAATAACAATGAGTGGATACTTGACGAGTCTCCCCGTGGGGCCACGCCTCTTCAAGCAAAATGTTTCCTTGAACAAGGGAACAAGGGATGCCAATCAACAAATATTCCTTGTTTGGCGCCCCTAGTTCCTTGCAAATCCGTGGCGATGCTTTTACATTGCAACTAAACTTATGCAATGATGGCATGTGAAAATGAGCCATGTATTGTCGACCAAAGGTATGAATCTGTCAACCAGTGGACTAGATTCTTACCCTAAGGCAGTATGCTTAAAGAGCAACCATTTAAGAGGTGGTCCTTTTTTATAATTTTTTGTGGGAAAAGATATTCTTAGCTCATTT
>VACF01002629.1:0-86038 GCA_006891605.1 Pleurozium schreberi | reverse complement strand
ACATTGTACCTAAAAGATGTTTTTGCACAGTAGTTTGACCTTCAATGAGTGCTTTTGATTTTTTCTAAGTAGGTGATTCACATTGTACCTAAAAGGATGATTTCCGTAGTGCCTAGCTCGTGACATATATGATTAATATCATCCCTGTTTTTTTTTGTTCTTAAAAATGTTCTAGTATGGTGATCACTTAAAATTTGGTGAAGCATTTTATTTCTTCATACATACATCTTTGGAACCAAAAAAGACTTTCTCATCCAAATCTGGCAATTTCATCTCTATTTTTAATAGAAATTATAATTTAAGTAGAATCTTACGAGAGCTTCCATTTTTATTCATTCTTGCCTTGGTGGTGATACCTCAAGATATTGTAACTTCACAAGCCATATCTATACTATTAGGTTTGGTAGGTTTGTTTTGTTCAGATTTTTCACTTACCTTGTACAATAACTGTGGATTACTGAAAATTCAAAATTTTGGGGGGAAATGATGCATACAGTTGATGTCTGAGCATGGCATGAGCACACAAAGGAATTACAATCTTCCACAATTGCGTAACTTATCAAATTGTAGAATTGGAAAGTCTGGTAATGAGAGGTTCATGGATTGAAGGACAAGCGCTGCTCCCCAATTTACACTAATTAATTGTTGTGGTCACAGGCTGCCGAAGAAAGCATCCATGCTCGACCGGAACATACTCCTGCCCCGTGCGATCGAGGTTTCTAGTCCGGTATTGAACCTCACCGCAACCAAAGAAGAAGGAACCGTATGCATTAATTTTTGTTTAACCTTAAAGGAGGTACCCCATTTCCGACCAGCATCCCATTTGCGTTCAATAGGGCGCTCCATTTCCGATCAGCTCAAGTGTAGGTGACAACTCACGTTTTGGTGGCCCCKCAAGAGCAACAAGAATGTCCAAGAGGTGTACATTGAAAGCATACAATGATCACAATGTGTACATTGAAAGCCTTGCATTGATTTTGGGACCATCCTATGGTTGGAAATATGTTGACCTACTAATCGGGAATGGGGCAAACAGAATCTTCACGAAAAAAATTCATGGTAATTTTGATTTTGAGGGAAAAAAATTTTAAAATTATGAAATCCACCTGAAATCTAGTTCTCTACACTGCAAAAAAATTTCCTGAACTTTCCGCATGCCGCAGATAGGCTGAATTGCTTAAGTGGTCGGAAATGGGTGATCAACCTTAAACGACGTCGAGGAAGTTTTGCGTCTGATGAATGGCAAAGAATCTTTTCTTGTAGGACAAAAATGCAATCATTCATCCTCGGTATTAGGGGTGGAAAGGGGAGATCTTCTACAATACTTTGACTTCCAATAAATATATTTAGCTTTTTCAAAAGAGATGATGTTACACGGTATCAAAATGCATGATTTCCACGGCCACCGGTCCGTCCTTCAAGGGTTAATATTGAGTTTGCACTGTTTTCGTTTCCTTGGAATGGTGGTGGGCTAACTTACGCTGCTGTCAGCATGTCGAGCCTCAAGCAATTGCTGTGAAGAATCTAGAACTTACATGGACAGTGAAGGTGTGGAAGCAACTTTTTGTTCTGTAATCCTCCGCACAGTTTCAAGTTATTTTCTCAGAAATGAAGAGCCTGGTGGATCGAATTCTCTAGTGGCAGCCGTTTCTTTATATATGGGGTGATCTTTATATATGGGGTGATGTACCATCCTCTGTACACTCTACACTAAAAAAATATATGCCCAATTGTGCACTTACTTAAAAGACTCCTTATAGGTCATTACTTAAAATCTTATCTCTAGGACTAATACTTAAAATACCCCTTTCTCTAGTAGTGGGATACTGACAGCTCATTCATACCCATTCCCTATGCCCGTCATACTCATACATGACCTTAATTCACTCATCAATCAAATAGGGCATGCTAAAATTTTATGAAATCTTGATGAATTTCGTCATTGTGTACCCGCCATCTAAGAATCTTTGTGTAAAACTGTGCCTCAATGTCTTCATCAGTGATGGTTGGCTGGCTGGGTGACTTGGATTATAGTTCATCAGGTGCAACTAAGTTAATGTCACCAATTTAGACTCAAGTAAGTGAAAATAATTTACCTAAGTTTGGATGTTGCTATATCTCAATTAAATTATGTACCAACTAATGTAATGAGAAATGACATGCAATAGTGTTATCATGCAATAAATAATCTACCTGCCTTCATTGTTGGATGCTTTATTATTTATTTCTTTATTAACTGACGTGAGGTGTATTGTGGTTTGAAGGAATCTGCCTTCACAAAAGAGCTGAACACGTTTGTGGCGTCGGTGGTGGACGGAATTGCGCTCTCCATTGTGCGCCTGAACGCAATTGGGATTCGCCACATCGTGGTCTCCAACCTGCCTTACATGGAGTGCATTCCCCTCTCCATCTGGGAACTCGCCTACACAGGCTGCAGCACCAACTCCTCCGTTGTCAATCAGACTTCGCTCCACAATTCTCTGCTTCATGAGCGGGTGAAGGGCTTGAATCAGCAGCTGTCCAGCCTGCGCGTCGTCATTGCTGACCAGACGAAAGCTTTCAAGGAGTTGATCTCGAACCCAGATACTCACGGTAAGGCCCCACTTTCGCCCTTCGAATCTTCGATGATAAATCCACAATTCTTAATTAGTACAGTTGAGTTTTGGGATCGGAAAGTAGACCTTCGCACAGCAAATTTTACTGAAGCACTTAATTAAAACCGATCTCAATTCAATGCCCAGTAAGGATTGTTCATTGTTCGAACTTGTTTTATCAATGATCCATCATAGTATCAAACGAGCCTCTTGTTTATAGATCGTTCGCCACAGGATCGAGGAAGTCAACCCAGATGTCCTTACCAATTCTAAGTAACTATATCTCAAATTAGGTCAAATGTAACGATACTTTTGTTATTTTTGCATAGCTGATGGTCTTGACACTATCGACATCTGGTCTGACGTTGCTATTGGTGATCACGCTTGATTAATCTTTCGTGGGGTGCGTATATTAATTCAGGTTTTGTGGATCCACTGGTACCGTGCTGCCATGGGAATGGTACCAATCTCTACCCGATTGTGTGCGGGAAGACCGACAGTGAAGGAAGGCCTCTGTACACGATGTGTGAGGATCCGAGCAAGGCGCTGCTGTTTGACACCATTCATCCCACGGACGCAGCGTGGAAGGCCATTGTCAACTTATATGCGTCGGTGTCAGGGTTCACCTTAGAAGGCCCAAAACTGAATACTTGGATTCGAAAATACAACGTTTGAGCCAGCCAGCGCTTACCGGCCTAAGTTTCTTTCTACGCCATTTGCTTGCGGCAGTTGGCTTCAGTTGCGTTTTCAGTCATGAATTAGATTAGCATCAGTAGCAGCCTTTTTTTTTTTTTTTTTGAGTATGCAGTGGGATTGAGACCAATATTTTGGTGCAGCTATGTAAGGGTGAATCCATAAAAAAATTTGGCATTCACCACCCAATGACATTCACTGAAATTTGGAATTCAAACTTATTTCATGGCATCCAGGGATGTTCTTTAATTTKGGGTTGGTTGGAGCAGCCCTTTTCCTCGCCTTCAAGATTGTCCATGTATGCGTTGTGGTGCGGTAAACATTGTGAGTTTGTACTTCTAGTGTCATCTTGCTGACTGCYKTGGACTGATATCCAAAAAGCTGGTTAAGTAGCAGATTTGAAGTATGTTGTCGTGCAAATTATAGCAGCATGACTACACGTTTTTTAGCTAAAATCTAAAAGTAAAACTCGATGAGCTCTTGGATTCTTATATGCATATTTCAACTGAAAATCTTTGTTGCAAAAAGATATATCCAGTTTTAACTTCGAGGATAAAATGACGATATGAAGTGGAAGATGATAGAAATAAGAGGGACAGTAGTTACAATTCATTCCCACAATGACACGAAAGCGAAGTTACTGGGAATATATTCGCCAAGTTCATCATTCATTTCATGCATTCCAACGACCTGGTTAGATTGATGAATTCTTTGCTTTCAAACACTTGAAACGACAAAAGAAATGTCAATATGACTGGATCACTGTTATGCACCTGTGCAAATGAAGGTGGGAAAGCAACTTCCAACTTTCACAAGTTGGGAAAACAACTTAGTACAACACTAGCAATTGGAACGATAAAGAAATGTCATGAAAACAGTGTCATTGCAAGCACCTGTACATGAAGCCAAACAAATGTGTTAAAGCAGAATTCCATAGTCATGCCATCATAACCGCRTCGTCGTTACAAACTCATGCTCCCTCTTGTGAAGCAGCTAATTCWCTTGAATRGTTACTGGAAGTGATCCTGCAGCCCTTGMATTTGCAACAGAGATTGCCGTGCAGGGAGAGCAGAGGAGGAATGCAGCCATGGCGATTCACGTGCAGTCGAACTGCTGTAATTCCACTCCAACTGGTTCACGCAAAAGAGCGACGACTGCGGCGGCGGCGGCGACAAGACAGGCATCAGATCATCCCSCATGGCRAGTGGCGACGACCACATGGWGGCTTTCAGCCACCGATCAAGGCTCGCTGACATGGAGGGGTTCAGAGGGCTGCTATTGCAAGCAACCTGATCCCTAACCCGCTCGAAAACATCCGGAAAAACTTCCTGTTGCTGAAATCCAGGGGTGCTGGTTGCAACCTGTATTTGCGGCGAGTTCATGGGGAATGATCGTCCAAGTCGGCCTTCGCCTTCCATCAGCTGCGCCAGCCGAGYGTCGACGGACTCGAGCTTCTCACGACAGGGATACACCACTGACGACAACGTGCCGGTTTCAATCTTGACGCTCGCCGTTTGCGAGGTGCGTGACGCGTCTTGCTGTTGCTGCGAACTCGCAGACGTGGTGGGACTTCGGAGTTCGTCATTTTGGGWATGGGGTCGCTCGGTGGCGCAAATAGCGTCCTGAACGGGCCGTTGGCTGAAGCTGGGGAGTTTCGGCGACGATGGCGATGTTGGGCTCGATCTGGAAGTGGACGCGCATGGCGAAGCGTTGTGAAGGATTGAATCTCTCTCTCGGCCACCGGGATTTCGGATTTCGGTATTGAAAGTTGATGCCTCGGCACCTGGTCCCTCCTCCATCGTCAAATTATTTCCTAGCGTTGCGGTGCAAGGRTTTGGTGCTGGCTTTCTGTAGATTCGACACAAGGCCACTTCCCTCTGGAACCCAAGACATAKAATGCAGACCACCGGACCATGGAAAGATGGAATCAGTTTGGGTGTTCGTCAGGATTGAAACTTGTTCTCCAAGCAATGAGGTAAATTAGGCAACACGGTTTAAAATCTCTACAAGAAACCGAAGACTTACTGTCAAACTCGCACTTTGAATCACATGTGGTCAGATTTGCAAACTTAAGTTAGAAAGGATTTGCAGAAAATTGCAACAAAACAGAAAGTTTCGTTCGACGGATGGCAAACGTTGACATCCTCTGGAGGTTTTCAGAGCAGCGACTGCCCTCGTTGGAGAATCTGAGCATGGGCTGCCAGCAATCAATCTTACCGGATCCTTGACGCTGCGGAGATGCTGCTCGTTCTGGGGCAAGCGGTACTCGTTCATGATCCACTCCGTCTTTCTCCCCCTGGGCGCTTTCCCTGTGTAGAACACGAGCGTCTTCTTGAGCCCAATAGCTTTGGCGTCGTGCGCGCGGCGCACCTGTCGGTCCGTGCCCGTGGCCTTCCAGTACCCCGAGGCCGTCACGCGGTTGGGTCTTGCTCCGTTGGGGTACTTCCTGTCCCTCGGGCAGAAGAAGAGCCACTCGCGCTCGCCTTGCATGAACGCCATCGCCGGCAGCTCCCAGGGGTCGTAGCGGTACAGGTCCAAGACGTTGATGAGCTCCACTTCCAGACGCGGGCTCCCGACTACCATGCTGCGCAAGTAAAAACCCACCAGCTCCTCCTCCGTGGGGTGGAACCTAAACCCAGGCAGACTCGCCACATCGTACACTACTTGCGAACGTCCTTCTTGGTCACCCTGCGCCACTGGACAAGTTGCCCCACTGGTCTCCATGGTTCATCAGAAGTACTCGCCCGATCCTTCCACTCCAGACCAGTGGTCACAAATGGAGCAGTCTGAAGCTTCTACCAAACCTAGCCCTGTTTCGATCGATCTACAAAGAATGGGAATAAAAGTATGTTAAATGTGAATTTTAGCACATTTAGCAGTGTTTTTAGCGATGAGCTAATTGTGAGATTCACATTTTGGACCACTGCTCCAGGCCTCTCAAAGCATGGTTACGAAGCACAACTTTGCTCTGTAACTCAGCGTCAATTTGCATAAAATTCAATTACATCGATCTGACGGGTTACATGCAGCTCCAAGAACGAAGAATGTTGCTAAAGAACAGTTGAGACGACAAGAACCCCCGTACAACTACGTAGCAAAAACGCAGTCCCAATCACTCCAGTCTCGAGTAGAAACATATTCGTCGTTTCACGCCTCAAATTTCTGCAGTCCGAATAGCTTCTAATACCAACATTGTTGACAGTCTTATAGTCTCCGGTTGTTCTCAGTGCACGCGGCCAGGATCGGAGTAGATCGATCTCCACTAGGTTTGAGCGATCGAATGGTGCCAAGAGATGCATGCAGCTAGCTAGTGGGGACTGGGCTGAAGCTTAGCTTCAATCTGTCTCCCATCCCTGGAAGTCACGTGAGATCATACCTGCCAACTATTGTGCAAATTTGCTTGGATTGATATGAAATTTTAGCCATACAAAGTACAAACTAGATTGGTATGCGGACATTGTATGAAGAAGATATAAGCCTCCAAAGTTCATTGTAGTCCAAAAAACAGGATCTAGATTTTGAACTTCAAATTGCTCCCAAACATTCAAGACAACTTGGATTGACATAATAATTTACCATGATAACAAGACTTCAAGGATAAGATAATCCAACAAATCTTATTGAAAACAAACATTTGATGAAAGAGATACAAGCCCCTGATCAATTGCAGTTTGGTGAACTCAAATTAAACTGGTGAACTTTGATTGGCTACCAAAACATTTGTACATCTTGGATTGACTTGAAAAATTTTCCACATAAACTAGAAAAAAGAGCGCAGATTTTCCAACAAGTTTTATTGAATTTGGACCTCGGATACAAAAGTTTGAGCACTTTGAATTGGACTTGTAGACTACGAGGACACTTTTAGTCCCCTAGGGTGTTTAGGGGTTAAATCCACAGAATAATCACTATATATTGTATTTTGGTAACTTCAAACTATTTGCTTGTGATCTCAATTTGAACCATATAAATGATATTTTCTGAATTTGAGACCACCTAATTAGATGAAACTAATGAAGCAATTTTTAAACTCCAACCTGAACTTCTCTAAAATTTCTAAAATTTAAATATTTTTTATAATGTGCAAATTTGATCTACAGCAACAATCTATTAATTTTYTAATTATGAAAAGGCACAACAAGTTTTTTTATTCCGTTATATTTTCAKTTTCATATGCATCCATGGASGTATTTTCAGATTTTTTAAGCTATGYTGTAGCTAATATGAATTTTTGTATTTTTTTCCTTGAAAAATCACAGTARTTTCAAATTTTCACAAAAAAAATTGAAAATTTTGTAATTTATAAGATGACATGTGATTTCATCTTTGAAATATAAAAATAAAAAAACTCAAGAGTAAATACTCWCAACTTGGAAACATGTATAGTGTAAAGATTTTGTAATTTGTTTTTGTGATCATAGGCCCATCTTTTCATGGTTAAGGTTGTTGTCGGGATTTGTGCTCAGGTCGATTATATTTGAAGCTAAAACTTAAAATTTTCTCAAAGCACAATAATTTCATTCAAAAACTATGAGTTTTATAAGTTTTTTTTACAAACGTTGAAAGCTAATCATAGGTGAAGAAATGATACAATCCACCACCACACCTGAGGGCAATGTTGGGGAGGAATGGACACCACAACTTAGGACTATGAGGACAAGATCTACTTCAAGAAACCTTTGTSACAAAAACAGTCTTGTGTTGACTCTATTTGTGGTCAAAGCCAACTAACACAACATCTCAAGCAGTTGAATCCTTTTTAATCCCAATGAGAGTTTTTTTCCATGCAATGCATTCATAGTTGGTGAGACCAATCCAAAAAAGTTGTTCAATTCCTTAAGACTTCACTTCTAACAAAATATAAGGATTTAAAACTCTTGTGTCAAACAATCTGTAATTAACATTAACAATGCTCCAATTTTTGTTGATATTTGAGGCTCAAAGTTTTAGGTTTCTTTGAGATTTCAATTTAACACCACTCATATTATATCTTTTATCACTTCTTCAAATGATTTAGATGAACAAAATATATAATATATGTTAATCATGTATTAATTAAATATTAGCATTTTAGTTCTCATTCAAAAATAAATAACTATTTGAGATTTTCTTAAAATCTAACAAAATTCAATAACAAGTTTTTCCATACAACGTGGATACAAATTGATGCTARTACAAAGTATGAAAATAAGTTCAATTTTCTGAAATACTGTTTTTAAACTAGAAGTTCATATGGTGTAATTGTATTTTTGATATATTGACTATCCCCTAAAAAAATGCATACTCCCTTGTTGTCTTCAATTTCTCACTCTAATTGTGAGTTTGTATCTATGATAGTAGAAAAACCTTCATTATTGAAAACCRAATTTCTTGTTTATTTAAAATTTTCTAACCAAATGTTGTACTAAACCAATTTTTTTTTGGTAAAATTTCACAACAATCTTACTTGATTTTGGCACTAGCTCCTCAACATTATAAAAAAATTGAATAAATAGATGAGATTACCAAAATTCTCTCAAGAAAGTATGAGGTATGTTAGTATTTGGATGAAGACTATTAAAATAGCTATTTTGTGGATGAATGTATGCATGTGAATGATCTACCCATTTTTTCCTTGCATACATTCCAAAGTGCAAATTGCTCTACCACCAAAAAAACAAAAAAATTGGTTGAATATACAATGGATCTACAAGTATTCATATACTTATAGTGCCATTATTAATTAAGAAATTAGATTTTTTCAAAAACAATTGGACATGTTGATGCACCAGTCACGTAAACCAAGGCCTATGGTAAGTAGAACAATTGATTTGCCTTATTGACATTATTGGAACTTTTTGAAAAAATTCTCTTACTATATATAAAGACAAATGTGAGAAATGGAGAGAGTAATTGAAGTTTTTTTTTCTAGATAAAGTGAGTTTTTCATGAATTTTTGAATTGTGCTACCCAATTGGCCCAAAACAATCTTTAGACTATCCCCAAACCACCAAAAAGTGTACTCAACAAAGCAATCACAATATATCCTAACAAGGACACAATACTTTCTAATATAGCCATGACATGAAGGAATAAAAAATTACTTCTTATGATGAATTTACTATATATAAAGACAAATTCCTAAAGCARTCTTTGATAAATCCTTCACCATCATCAAAAGCAATGATTGTAGCCACTAGCTCAATCTAATTAGCTCAAAACTCATTTACTATAAAATTTTGTCACTTGAGTTATGTAAGATTGCAATGGGTAATTTCATAAGTGTCCTCAATATGTAGTTTGTCATAGGCTTGTTCATCTTAACAAACTTGACTACTATGTTTTTCAATTTGAAAACAATAATTTTATGATGWTTTATTAGTAACATTATCTTTTACTAATAATAATTTTATTTGGTATTCTTTATTAAGTGAGGTGAGAATTCTTTTGTAAAAATTTTATGAATTGAAATTTTTTATTGAATGAAATAGTATTGACTAAAACATGACTCCAAATAGTTATATTTTTTATAACGTATTCCAAAAATCTACTGAAAAATCATGAAATATATATATATATATATATATATATATATATAAACACAAAGCAATATTTTTAGAGGTGCAATGATAGAAATGTTGGGGATTGCAAAAAAATTGGTAGTTTTATCGCTTGAATTGAAATTATTATGAATTTTCAAAGGCAAAAAGTGCACGAAACCCATTGCCAATCTTTAGACTCTTCCAATTCTGATCACTCAAAAAATTACTTTTCCACTAATTGCTTCCTACTTTCTTGCGCACTAAGTTGGGACATGTGTCATGAACTCTTGATTCCAACCTTGAAAAGATGAAAAAAAAACATTCTAGCCTTGGTTGCAAATTAGTCAATCTACGGTTGGCTATGGGGCACTGGTTGGTAATGGGTGGTTCTACCTTACTAGGAAAATTGATTAAACCCAAAATAGGAGGCTTTTTAATTTACTTGCATTTTTGGAACTACTTGGAGTGGTCAAGTGAGGGGGACAGTTCATCGCGGCCATCACATAACATTCTTAATGTTCACTAGGGGGGTCCTTTTTGCTCCCTCAAAAATTTGTTCCCCTCCCAGCAACCAATGAGGACATTTGCAGCTCACAACCCACTCTCTCGCAACCAGACGAGCCAATGAAATTCCTTCTATTATATATAAAATCCTCCCCCAAGTATATAGCGGAGGATTATACCTCCTCCACCCGGGGGGAGGTATAATACCCAGTTAAGAATGTTATGTATAAAGTGGTCAATTTTCCCATATGGCATGTAAAGGCCTTGATGTTAAAGAGGGCTCATATTGAGGGTCTTATTAACAAATTTAGACATATTTTTGAAYTGGATCCAAATTGCAAACATCACCTTTACTACCAAGTGCGAATGTACCTTAAGAAATCGTCCCAAATTCAATAAAAACTAGAATACTTCATTAGTCCCTCCATCTCTCTTTCTTTCTTTTCACGATTGCTTTACACCTAGAGGCTGGGCCAATTTTCCTTGAGGTAAAAAAAAAGCTTCAAAAAATTTCTTACCTTTATGAAAGTTTCAAAAGGTTTATGTAAAATTTGGCATCATAGGGACCTTCACAAAATTCTTAAAAAATGATTCAAGGGCTTCAAACCAGTAGGAACTAATATAAAGTATTTAACCTCTAGAAGACCCAAATGCATTTTTTGGTAACTTAGCAATTTTTTAACAATTTGGTATTTTGAATCATTCTCTACTTCTTTCTACTTATTGTTTTTTTTCTTGAAAATTATACAATTCCAAATTATTTGAGATTTTTCATGCACTCTAAGATCCTRCATTCACATGTGTCCAAAAGTTTTTTTTCAAAAATTGGTATAGTTTGCATTAGAAATGCATTACATGTTTTTTGAGGCTCAAGGAGGGTTGCGAGTTCCTAGTTGCGTTCCGGCAGCACTAGAGTAGCAGCCTGACGTGGAATATCTCGTGAAGCGACTTCCATGTCATATTTTTATTCTTCATAAAAACGAAAACAAAAAAAWYCYTTTTTTTACATTTCAAGACMAAATTTATTATTKTTTTTTTTTTGTAATTATTTTTTTGACAGCAGCSAGCCATTCCATCRYTGCATTGAGAACATCAAGGAAAAYAGGCTTGAAATGGACYTCTAGACGCCTCGTTTCTCATCTAATGGTAGTTTTGGACCATTTTTGGTGAAAACATAGTGAAGGAACTTATAGGGTCAACATAATATACATACAATTGTCATAATAATGAACTATTATTGTACTAATGAAATTTTAATCATATTTAAATATTTTATTAATATTATTGTAAAACTTCTTTTTGCAATCTCCAAATTCCTTATTATCAGTCTTTTGTAACTATTGAAAATGTGATAGTTACTTCTATAAGTATAGGGGAGGGTCAACACTTTTTTATTTTTTTCCAAAAAATAAGTTTTAGCAGATATTAAATATATAATTTAAAAAAACATTATTAGCATAAAAAAAATTATTGATAAAAAAAATTCTAAAATTGACATCTAATTTTAGAATTATTTTCTACTGTTCCTACCCTATAACTACAATATTTGAAGTAAAAATTAGTATTTTAGTTGAATACATCTTAAATTTATTATTCCGTGAAAAAAGAAAGGATGTAAAAATAAAAAGTATAATATTCAAGAATTTAGGATGTACAATAGGATACCAATCAAAATGACGTTTTCGAATTTGCAATGAAAGAAATTTCAGTGTTGCCAACTTCGACGGCCTCTTGAGAGATGGAAAATAGGTAATTTATCATGAAATTTTTGTCACAACATTGTCTTTATGTTAATAAAATGTGTACCAAATTTCAAGGCCAAAAGACTTACACAAAAAATATTCAAAATCTACCAACATGTGTGTCTTTGAGAAAAAATTCAATGTTGTCAACTTTGACATCCTCCCAAGGGCTGACATTCTTTTTGCCATGAAATTTTTGTCACGAGATCAACTCTATGTTGATAATATTTTTAACAAATTTCAAGGTCAAAAGATTCTCACACAAAAAGATATTTCAWATTTACCAATAGATATCATTATAAGAGACAATTTCATTGTTGCCAACTTTGACACCCTCCTAAGGGTAGAAAAATTGTTTTTCTACCATGAAACTTTTTTTTACAAGATCCATTCTATGTTGATAACATATGCGCCAAATTTCAAGTTCAAACAATTTTCCCAACAAAAGTCATCCCATTTTTGTCAGGTAAAGTGGTATTGCCACTTTTGGATGACTTAATGGGTTTTTAATGCGTTATATCTACATTGACGTGAATGTAATTAGCATCACCATTTCAATCAAGATCCATAGTTCCACTACCCTAGAAAATCCCTATCTTGTTGCCTTAAAACTTTCCAAACAATCCATACCTTTAATTTAGGTTGTTTTTGTTGTTTTGTTTGTTATATTGAGATCTCCTAGACCGTGCATCTCAAGCCATCTTATTCGTAGCATTGGAAATCTCTTTGCGAAAAGGGGTGCACAAGATTTTTTTGTGGTGTTGTAACGCACGGTGTGGAAGTTATGAATTTCAAAGTTCTTAAGAAATCAAAAACTTACTTTTACTTTTATTTTGATTGTAGTAACATGTGTCACAAGGCACACTAGTCTATCCCTTAATTGAACTTATTTATTTTGTTTTGTTTGTTATGGTGAGATCTCTGGAACCGCACATTCTCCGATTGTGTTTTTGGTACCGTCCAAAAGCGCTACATGAGACGGGGTACATAAGTCGCTTCTGATTTGTGATGTTTGGACCTATAGTGTGAAAGATATAGAAATTCAAAGTCCTCATGCTTTAAAAACAAATAAGAAAATTATTTTTACTTAACTTCTATTTTATTATATTGTGGCAACAACACAAGACATACTAGTGTAATAAGGGCGGGTTCCCATTGGAGGTCCAAAACTGAACCTCCAACCTCTAGGCCTGTAGAAGTTGAACAATAAACTTTGACCTTTCGGGTAGGAGACCGGAGCTTGCTTTCAAATTTGTACACGGAGTGAAGATTTTGCGAGTTTCACCCGTAGTCCATCTGGATGGGGCTCCCGTTCTGACCTCCCATTGGCAACAAGCTCTAAGGGCTTGTTTGCATGATGGGCTAGACCGAACCTCCAACCGGTCCAGGAGGGGTTCGCATGTGGTCATTGCCAACCCAATTAACGATATGGAGCTCGGGTCCTTCCCCTGGCTCTTCCATCCTTGAATTTAGGATTTGCAAACCCGCTCTCCTTCCCATCAACCCGACTTACTATTTTCATAAAAAGTATTCTCCACTTGGCAAATTATATTGTCAATTTGGAAAAGATGATCATTTTCAAAGAATACTACCATAGGCATAAACAAAATCCAAACCAATCATTGAACCATCAACATAAACACCTTCAAAAGTAAGCTAAAGACAAATATTATACAAGCTTGKGCAAATCATGCTTAACCCTTACATAACAATTTGGTTTTCAGTTGGGCAACCAAAAGAATACAATAAAGGATTTGGAACGAGGGCAACAGACTAATATGCTTTTCCTGATAAAAAAAAACTTCATTCATATTTTGGGACTATTCTCTTTTTTTGTGAAAACTTAGTAAAGGTGGAAAACGTAAGGTTGAGGCACCAATAACCAGCCATGCCCAATATTTAATCTGCAGTGGTGTAATATTGTCAATTAAGACTGAAACAAATTTCTAACCAAAGTTTGGAATGCATTTTTTGGGTCATTTTTGAGGTTGAGACTAATAAGGTTATGACACATGTCCCAAATTAGTGAGTAAGAACTAATTATTGAATGATTACGAATTAAAAGACTTTAGACATTGGCTATAGGTCAAGAGTACTTTTTGGCTCCTGAAATTCATAGTAACTTCAATTTTGAAAATTGCAATCTTCATATTTTCTATCTTTATGAATGGGAAAAATTTCCACCACTTCATGTTGTGCACAATTTACTCTTAAACGATTGGTTATTGGTGCTCCAACCTTAGTGTCCCAATGTCCTCCAATCACCATTGCAGAATCTAAAGCATTCAAAGTTTGCCTCATGAAGACTATAGTCTAGGTGAACAAAATCCAAGGAATAATCCAAGGAATATCTTAGTGGTATTTGTTTTAGTTAATTGAAGGTCAAATTGTCTATTGTTTGTCACTTTCAATGTAGGAAATTCACTTATTTTAATAATTAAAGGAAGATAAATAAATTTGATTAATTATTTTGGGAAATGAATAATTAGTTTCCTAGCCTATCCTGGTGATGAATCCATTCTTCCATGTATATAGACACAATATGATGTCCCAATCTCACACTAGAATTTTAATGTCAAACTAGCTGTTGGCGCTTGCTATGCTATGCATTCATCATTAGAATTTTATAAGAATTTCTATGCATTAGAAAGAATGTAGAACAAATATCTCAATAAATCTTCAAATCTTCAAATGACTAAAATCTTTGTATAATTTTTTGTATAAGCAAGCATAYATTGAAATGTACAATAGAAATTTATTGAATGATGAATGAAACATATGCAATGGTGAATACTATAAAGGATACACATACATTAGAATGCATTCAAAATTTGACTCCATTGGTTCAAAAAATAAGACCCAAATTGAAGAATTGAAAAGAAGAACTTATAAATCTCAAAAACTTTGTAAATAGCTTAATTGTTGTGGAATCCGTATATTTGGTACTTAAGTGGCTGCCTCCATTATTTTTAACTACCACAAGCTTTCAAGAGCAATCAATGGGAGTTGAAATTTTTTTTTAATCCTTAAATGCACTAGGCACCAAATTTGGGCGTTGACAAAACGTGGAAGTTAATAAGACCTTACACTAAGTCATTAATTTGCTAGTTTTTATTTTTGAAAAGTTCTTTTTGAAGTCTAATTTTAGCATTGACAATCCAATTTTGAAAATGAATGATTATGACTTTTTTTTATTATAGATTTTGTAAACGATTGTCCATTGCAAATCTTGATCTCTCTAGTATTAAGGGCTTTTGGAAATTAGCTTCAAATGCACTAGATCTTGGATAAAAAACCACATTAAAAATTCATTCACACTATTTGTAGAGAAGATTATGAGAATTTGTAAATTGATTGGAGCTATGCATGTTATGCCTTTCAACCTTGTATTTTTTTGGTGACCCTAAACACAAATTTTGACGTGTGAAAAAAAATTGAAAGACTTTAATCACTTTTATGATTTTAACACCTTTATGATTCAAACATTACAATCTATCAATCTATAAATGTGATTTTTGTGTTTTCATTTTCCATGAGATTTTTAACATGCCTAGTTTGAATTTGTACAATTACATTTTTTTTAAATTGATAAAACTTACCAAAATGTTGGATTTTCATTCAATCTATAACAAATTCCAAGAATATTTAAACCAATGATGTTTAAAGCATATCCAACTTCACAAGTGGCCTATTAAATAGAGTTAAATGACAAAAATAGGTATGAATGCTTTCAACTTTGAAATTCCATAGAATATTTTGCTTGTGTCCAAAGATTATAAAATGACTTTGAATYGATTTCCTCTCAAGGAGAGTAAAAAGAAAAATGATTGTTTGGACCTCCCATCTATTAGGGGAAGAGAAAGTGTCGGTTTTGGGTGCCTCTACCTTATTTGGCGTCGCTCAATATTTACAATCTCCAAAACAGCCTGAGGATCTGAGGATCCGGGTATTGRCCAAAATCGACACCCGCGCACCCTTCCCGGGCATCAACATCAGTCAATTCAGTCTTTGGAAACCGCAGACTAAGATTCAGTCTCCATGACTGTCCCGGTGTTTGGACTCCATTGCTTGCCCATAGTTTTGCACCCGATTCATGGGCTTCGTCTGCGAAGCCGAATCTCTCTGTTTTCACCACTGTGCTCCTGTTGTTCCTGGTGTCCCTGCCCTTGTTGCAGATTCAAAGCGATCAATTTTCCCACGCTTGGGGTGTGACCGAATTGGCAGCAGCAGCGATGGATTTCAACGAGTTGGAGGGGATGGAGGGCGTGCGCCTGGTGTGGAACGCCTGGCCGAGCTCGCGGATTGAGGCCACGCGCGTCGTGGTGCCCTTCGGCGTCATGTGCACACCGTTGAGCTTCATCCCCGACCTGCCTTTGCTGCCGTACGAGCCCATTCTGTGCAAAGGCTGCCGCGGCGTGTTGAACCCCTACTGCCGCTACGACACGGACGCCAAGATTTGGGTGTGCCAATTCTGTTTCCAGAGAAACTACTTCCCGCAGAGTTACCACCAGATCAGCGCCCAGAGCCTGCCGCGCGAGCTTTTCCCCACCAGCGGCGTGGTGGAGTATGTACTGCCGCAGCATCCCCTGTCGGCGCAGAGCCCCTCGGGCGGCTTCTACTCTCCCGGGAGAGCGGCTGCGGTCGCCGCGGCGGCAAACACACCGCCTGCGTTTCTTTTCGTGGTGGATACGTGCGTGACGGAGGAGGATTTGGAGGGGCTGAGGAGCGCCTTGAAGCAGCTGCTGTCGTTGATGCCCGAATCGGCGCTCGTGGGACTCATTAGCTATGGCACCAACGTTCAGGTTAGTACAATGTCTATGASTATCATAGAATCAAATCCTTGCTATCGAATTTTCGTTACGRWTGGGGACTGATTGCGAACGCTATAACCCTAATTGTTTTCTGAATTGTAATTTTGAACATTCAGCGATGGCGAAGGTTGTGGAATCCTTTTACTTCGTCAGATTCGCTAATTGCGTGACAAAGAACCCTCGGTTAACACAGACGATGGCCTTGAATCCCATTTTTAGGGTTTATGGAATTATCATTTGACGAGGTAGTGGATTTCAAAAAGTTTCCAAGTGAAAGGATCAAGTTATGAGATCGGTGTTTGTGAAAGTTAGAAACCTGAATTTACTGCTCCGTGAGTGGAGATTTTGAGGGATTGAGAAACTCTTAGTCACATATCATTTTCATGATTTAGAAGTAGTCGGAATGGATTGATGTTTCATTTGAACTTACGCGTGGAAACTCTTTTAACTAAGTGATTCCATTGATGCAGGTGCGTCCGTGAGTGAGACAGAGATTGGCACTGGGGGTACAAGTGCTTGGAAACTGTGTACTCTATCGAATAAGACGTCACTGGCTTTTTATTTTGAAGTTGTGAACGCTCACTCAAATGAAATTCCATCAGGAACTGCGTTTTTCATTCAGTTTGTTACGCAATATCAACATGTGAGCGGTCAGCGCAGGTTACGTGTTTGCACCATTGCGAGGAGGTGGTGTGATGCGGCCCAGATACAGGAATTATCTGCTGCGTTTGATCAGGAAGCTGCAGCAGTTGTGATGGCACGCCTTTCTGTTTTCAAGACGGAGAACGAAGAAGTATTTGATATAATGAGATGGCTAGATCGTATGCTTATTCGAGTAGCTGCAAAATTTGGAGACTACCAAAAAGAAGATCCTCAATCGTTCCGCTTAGCATCCAATTTTTCTCTCTATCCTCAATTCATGTTTCATCTCCGGCGTTCTCAGTTTTTGCAGGTTGGTTGCCCACTTTGCTTTTAACCTCTAGTTGCCCAAGCTAAATTAGGAATTCTACTTWGGTAGTTCAGAGTTGATTATAGTAACTTCCGAACYATATTTCGTCTATTCTAAAATRTAGGATATGATTTCATCTTTCTATTGCTACATTTTTTTTACGTCCCTTTAAACTTCCTCAATGATTCACGTCAACTCCTACAGCTATGGAAGCAGCTACTTTTGGCCGTCTGGGCACTTAAGGATTGATCAAAGTTTCTTTGTTGTGGTCCACTCCTCACTGTATCAAAACACTGATTCTTTCCTTTTGCTGGCTGGTGGTCGTGTAGGTGTTCAATAATACTCCTGATGAATCAGCATTCTACAGACTGATGCTCAACAGAGAAGGAGTGGTGGGATCGCTTATTATGATTCAGCCCACACTGTTTTCGTACTCCTTCGACGGGCCTCCGGTACCGGTACTTTTGGATGTCAGCTCCATTCAGCCGGATCGGATACTGTTATTTGACTCATACTTCTGGGTGGTTGTCCATTTTGGTTCAACAATTGCGCAATGGCGGAAATTGGGATATCACAACGATCCACAGCATGAGAATTTTAAGAAGCTTCTGGAGGCTCCGATTGAGGATGCCGAATCTTTGCTGTCGGAACGCAATCCTCTCCCTAGGCTTGTGGTGTGTGACCAGCACGGTAGTCAGGCGCGATTCTTGTTGGCCAAACTGAACCCCTCTGTTACCCATAATAGCAACCAGCAGGGCGCAGAGGTTATCTTCACCGATGATGTGAGTCTGCAAGTTTTTACAGAACACTTGCAAAGATTAGCTGTGCAGGGATGAAGTTTGCAGTACTCTGCGGGGAGCTATTCTCTGTATGGGGGAAGTACCACAGATTTCAGGATTGTACGTACTCATCCAAAACAGACTGTTTGTAGAATGGGAAACGCAGTCTGAAATCCTTACTTGATGTGGGCAATGACTGGCTTGGTGGAGACTCCGCCAAAATGAAAACTCAGAAGACAGTGGACGCTTGCAAGAATATAGAGGTATTATTCCATGACTGGTTTTAGAGGTATTATCCAAACCGAGCAGGGCTTACTGCTCGTTGCTTGTGCAGTTGGTCGAAGGTGTATACGTGTATAGATTTCAAGTAGATCTGAAACTTTTTCTTAATGCAGTAGCCAGTGGTTTAGAGTTTGTTTCTCATGTGCCTATCAGGTTATATGTAGGGTTTAAGCTTGTATAAAATTCTGAGAATTGGACTGGAAAGTTACAAATAGGGGAGGGGTTACGCAACAGACATGATCTGGAGGATTGTGGGGGTGAATAAGGATCTAAGATACTATAGAATTTTTTCACTCAGAACACCTTTGATACCATATTTGGGCGGAGCTATTCTAGTTAAATCTTATGCGGGATCATTCAATAGCTCATGCCTTGTGGATCCGTAGAAATTGAAAGTCAAGTTCAAAGGTATACAAGGTTGCAACTACTGTAACCTTTTCTTGAGGTGCTTGGATTAACTTACTCGAGAGCCTACTTGAATATAAACGAGTCCATTGGGCAAGAMTTGCCCATCTAATAAATATCAATTATGCATTTTCGGAGGACGAAGTCGGTTCCTGTAAACGGGTGTAACTTTCAGGCATTCAAACTGTAAATGAGTTTTATCGTGTGTACAGTGGCCTTCAATAAGTCTTGCAACCCCTTCTCAAKTCTAATGCAAACACTCTAATTACWAAAMATAATTGTGGCAAGTAGATTTAGATATTTGATTGAGATTTTTGGTGAGTCATGTACCTAGGTGAGTCATTCCACTTTTTAGAAATATCTCTCTTGTGACATGTGGTTGGTTTTGAAAACAATAAGTTTAGTTTAAAAGCACAATGCTACACTTGAAAAATCTCATATTACGAGATCACACGGAGTGAATTTCAACCGGCTTTGGAGTTGAGAGGACCAACATTACTGTAGACGTGCTTCTAATGATTGTTGAATGTAGAKGTAGGCTAGAAGTTTTGAGAGCAAAATTGATGTTTGTCTATAATATTGTGTATGTGATATTGCTAGGAGTTCTATAAGCAAACTTTGTGAAATTTTAAGTAGTTTTAGTTAACTTTGCACTATGAAATAGTGTAAATCTCATTGAATGGCCACTACATTCTTTTGACCTCAATCCTATAGAAAATGTATGGAAGTARGTCAATGATCGAGTGCCAAAAAGATGTAGATCCATAACAAAGACCAAATGTGAACACAATTGAATTTGGCATGGGAGGATATACCTCAAGAAAGTATCTAAAGGTTAATTTCTACAAGGCCTAACCAAATGCAAGCTCTAATAGTAGCTCAAGGTGGTAGTACATGATGGTAGTGGATGTACCACTTTATTGCAAAATAGTTGCTAGTGAGCAAGACAAAATGTAAAATTTATCTTGCATTAGGCTTCTACAATACTATAGCTTTCTACTGATACCCTATTTGACATTGTTTGTTGAATTTTTTTTAATTCATGACCTTTGCCTTAAATGAATATGAAAGAAGATTGCAAAACACATTAAAGCCATCTAGAAATGTTTTTTTACCTAGATAGTGTGAGTTTTTGTAATATGAAAGATGTGGGCAATGATATTTTTTTAAATTAAATATGCAATCAAATTTTATAAAATCATCACAATTATTTTTCAATTAATTATTATGTGAACCCATGAAAAACAAATTAAATAATTCACCAAAAATGGAGTTCCTGTTTTTGGACATTGAAATTTTACATGTTGGTTAAGATTCCACAAAGCAATAGATTTAATAGGATAGTTTTGATAGGATATTCTTAAAACTGAGTTAAAAAAGAAAAGTTTGAAGGACTTCATACAAGGGTTGCAAGACTTATTGGATGGTACTGTACAGTCGGGTACTAAAACCTTATGAATTTTTGCCTCCGCAGTGAAAATAGTTTCAAGCTTTCAACTTTGACACCCTATTGAGAGTTGAAAAATTGTTTTTTTTCAATGAATTTTTTTGTACAAGTTCATCTCTATGTTTGTAACATATTTGCCAAATTTCATGGAAAAAAGACTTACAAAAAAAAAGATATTCAAAGTCTACCAACATCTATAGTTGCAAGAAAAATTTCACTACTGTCAACTTTGCCACCCTCCCAAGGATTGAGAATATTTTTTTTGCCATGAGAATTTTTACATAAGATCATGTCTATGCCGATAATAAGTGTACCAAATTTCAAAACCAAAAGATTTACATAAAAAGAGGAATTCGAAATCTACCAACATGTAGTTGGAAGGGACAATTTCATTATTGCCAACTTTGCCACCCTCCCAAGGATTGAGAATATTTTTTTTTCCATAAAATGTCTTGTCATAGAAACATCTCTATGTTGATAATATGTATGACAAATCTCAAGTTCAAAAGACTTACACAAAAAAAGATATTTGAAATCTACCAACATATAGTGTACTATGCAGTGTTTGGATTGAAGTACACTTGCTTGGTCGGACAAGCAAGTGTTCTTTGATTGAGACCCAATGTAGCCATCGATGTGTAGGAAGTAATTTTACATTCATTATAAGAGACAACTCCCTACCCTTGCGTATATATTGTTTCTTTCGTTTTCGTTGAAAAAAACTTCGTAGAAAAAACCCAATTTTCAGCCCTTTGTAGGGTGTCAACACTACAAGAGAAAGGGGTGTTTTAAGTAGTGTCCTAGACATCATGTCTTTTAAGTGACGTCTTTTAAGTATGGTTTTAAGTAAAATTTTACTAAAAGGACAGTCTTTTTAGTAAATTTTTACTTAACATACACTGCGCGGGTGCTGTTGCGGAGGCGGGTCACAATCTAGTTTAAGAGGTTTTTTATTGCGGATTGGAGAGTTCAGAAAAATCTGATACGGTTGAGTCTTTCTTCGATGGCGGCCTTGGGGAAACGGAAGGCTGTGAAGTCGCCAAGCCCTTCGTCGTCGGAAGATGAGGAGGAAGAGGCCGTGAACGGGAACGAAGGCGCGAGTGGCTCTGAGGAACTAGACTCAGACCTCAGCACCGACTCAGAGAATGAACTCAACACTAGTAGCGATTCCGACCATAGCTCTCAGCCTTCCCAGGTATTCATTCATCACTGCACTTCTATACAAAACTGACCACTGAGAAGTCTCGCTTAGAAACACAGAAAAGAGGGAATATGAAACGGGAGCAAGTGCTAGGCTGACTATTAAACGGCAGGGTCAATGTTAAGCAATCCTGTAATGGAGCAACTCAGCATTGTGATTCCGTGCATTTTATTATAGTCTTGTACTCCCTATTGTACCATAATAGATTCCGTTTTAACGATGAATGTATCCCACTGTGTTTTCGCGATGAATATCTCTTACTTTCTTGCGACACTCAATTGGCAAGCGAAGCTTTTGTTAGGATGAGGATAATATTTGCGTCACTTGAAGCATTTTAATCAATTTATAAGAGTGCGATTATTGGTAGATCAGTATCGAACTCTGGACAAGAAATAAATCTGTGGAGTCAACATTGTTATCGCTTTCTCCGAATTTAACCTGCAACATCAATGAGCTCAATACTAGCAGCCATTCCGACCTAAGCTTTCAGGCTTTCCAAAGATTCAGTCATCGCTGCACTACAGAATATAACAGGCCACTGAGAAGTCTGGCTTAGAAAACGCAGAATAGTGAGAATATGAAATGGGAGCTAGCGGGTGTTTCTGGCTATTKAGTTGCTTGGASAATGCYAAGCAATCTTGTAACGAAGCAACTCAACGTTGTGATTCACTCAATCTGAATGCATTTTACTGTAGTCTTTTTCCTGCCTATTGCTCCATGATGTAGTCYGTCTTAACGATTTTTTCGTTCCGCCGTGTTCTTGCAACGATTACGACTTTTTCACTATATTTCTTCGATCCTATAACAAATACTTTCACTTACTAATAAGTTTCACTATATTTTTTAGTGTATTTCTACTTCGTATTACGAGTACTTCCCCACTTTCTAAGAAGTCCAACCAAGCGGTAGTAATAGATGCGTTTGTGTTAGCAACAGGGGTTGGTTTAGGAGACGGGATCAAGGTCCTTAGCGGTTTTAGTATTTTCTACCTTATTTTTTAGTATTGACTGTCAGTTACGTGTGCCGATTTCTGTACTGACGTGATTATGTGTTTTACAACTTGGACTGGCTCAGGACTTTGTGAACGTGGACTTTGAATATTTTGATCCGAAACCAGATGATTTTCATGGTATCAAGGCGCTGCTGCGCACGTACCTGGATGATGAAGTGTGGGACATCAGTGCGTTCACAGATTTAGTATTGGCACAGACTACGGTGGGCACTGTGGTGAAGGCTGGGGAGGATGACAGTCCTATTGGACTTCTTACAGCTCTCAACCTAGCCCGCTATCAGGTTGGAACCCTCGGAGCTATCCCTTTAAAGGAATTCTTAATCATTTCTGATTAGTGCATTTGCAACATGTCCCTCCTATCACARCCTTCTATGATCGCCTCTTTTAAGAAATGTCTCGCACTTTTCAAGGGAAGCGTCTATTGTGTTCTTGTTCGAAGATAAAAGATTTTTAGTGTTTCAAATCCCTATTTTTATGCACTGATTGTTGATGACTTGGTGGTTTATGGCTTACTTCTAAACTTCCGAAGTCTTGATTATTAATGCAGAAAAGTAGTTGCATGACGGAGATTCACAAATATTTACGCGTCAAGAGCGCTCACAAGGCGGAATCGGCCTTATTGGAGGACTTGTGGGGTAAGCAAGCCCATGAGACTGCTCTTTTGATAAGCGAGCGCCTAATCAATGTGCCTCTCGAGCTGGCTCCTCCTTTGTATCAAGGTCTATTTGAGGAGGTGGCTTGGGCTACTGAAGATGAGGTAAGTCCAATTGGACTATGTGGGAATGTAAGTAGCCATGAGCTGGAATATATGCTGAACAGGAATTTTTGTGGCTTGCACAATGTTGGTAGTTCGTCAGTAAAATTCTTTTTGGCCGCATTCTGTAGTTCGAGAGTTTTATTATTCTGATGAGGTTTTGACGAGTTTGGGTTAGTGCTGAGGGCAAATTTTCGGATCTGATGCTGACCTACAATGGTGTTCATAGACTACTCTGTGACATGTTTTGCTTTGGGTGCAGCCTACGCTAGAGTTGCAAGACTCTTTCAAAATCAAAACCTACTTGTATTTAACGAAAGTTTTTGAAGAGGTATCGAAGGAGAACAAGGGTGAAAACAAGGAACAAACTAAAGTAAGCCACTCGCAACTACTGTTGATTAGTCAAGCTAAAGAGTAGAATTGTAGCACTGGAAAATTTGCTTCAACTCTGTCTAATATTTTAGAGTTCATTTGTGCAAAGGTTATTAGTTATCTCARATCATGGAATTTTGTGCTGCATTTTGTTTAGTTTCAAGGTCTTATATGAAGGTTAGTAATTACTGAGTCCCTTTGCTATGCCATCAAGGGGTTTTTGGATCATTTCTTTCTGTGCTTCTTGAGCCAAAAAGGAAGAGCTCGTAATCTACCTTCTTACTAATTTCCATCATTATTTAACAGAAGAAAAAGGAAGATTCAGCAGCCACTGGAGAGCTTATATACATAAAACCTGAGGATGAGATTTTGCATCAGGTATTTTGTTTTTCATCACGTGTGATGTACTGAATTTAACATTGGAATGGGCCGGTGTATCTAGACCAATTCCTGAMCCACAAGTTTAGTCAACACGTCACCCACACAAGTCACCCTCACAAGTCACCAAATCAGATAGGAAGGACTTTTATCTTGGTAGATTTCATGTGTTTTGCTTCGATTTCATGTGTGTTTTTGCATAGAGTTTCTAGATTGATRTTTTTCTTGARATGAATATGTCTAATATTCATTTCAAGAATATGTGGCCTCACGCATTTTCAGAAGCCTTGATGGAATCAATCATTTACTCATACAACTTCCTTTGTAACAATTTCAACGGGTGCAGCTAAGTTCTTGGTCTTTCTCCTTCCCAGTAACGGGGGAATCTGCAGCAGCCCGACAGGTACAGTACCACTGCCTTCTATTGAAGTGTTTGGTTTTGTCTACATGCAGAAGTTGTGTTAGGGCGGAATATTTATGTAGTAATCAAGCGGTCAATTGCAAGTGTCTACCCTAAATAGAATATTTTTGTTTTGATAAGTCTCTTTACAATCCGTAGTGCAATCTTCAGTTTCTAATCCTTGGCATAATATTTACTAACTCGAGAATTCAAAGCCTTATTTGTCAATCTCAGCATGCCTCTATTCCTATAGTCATCTGTTGCAATTCTACTAATTATATGAAGTTCATTCTTTGGAATGATCGGCCCCAACATGCTAATATTATATTTTAACTCATCTCTCATTTTCTTTGAGCCCCAATGCTTTCGAAGTTTTCAAGCGATTGCTTTCGCTGTTCCCTTGGGGGTAGAGACAATTGGCTATGTCTTAGATGTTTATGGACATTGACATTATTGTTGTCGGCAGTACTCTGGCAAGATGCTGTGGAAATTTTAATTTTTGTGTGTTGGTAGCTAACAGTGAGCATAACTGCAATTTTATTGCAGACAAAAGGTTTGCAGCAACTGCGGTTAGTTATGGCCATTGAAGCCAAGCATATTGAGAAGTATCAAACACAACTGAAGAATCTTGTCGAATAGCAGCAGGGTCTCATTGCTAAGTTTAAGTCACCAACGAGAGGGTGAGTGGCTTCTGGCCTCTTTCTATTTGAGACTATTGATCCTAGTCCATCATATCATTCCTCAGATGGTAGAGCTTGGAGGGAATATTTCATGTAGCCCCCCCCAAATTTTGTTTGCTATTTTTTCATATTTTWTCAGAATATGAATTTTGAAAGATTTTGGATGATATGATCTTGATCACCTGGAAAATGATCATTCGTATCAAAGGACCTATTTATTAGTGTTTACTCAACTAGTCCCTATTGTAYAGTACAATGCATCCAAGACTATGCAGTGTTTGGATCGAAGTACACTTTTGCTTGGTCGGACAAGCAAGTGTTCTTTGATTGAGATCCCAATGTAGCCGTCGATGTGTAGGGAGTAAATTTCACGTTCGTCAGAAGAGACACTTCCCTACCCTTGCGTATATACTGTTTCTTCTGTTTTCGTTGCTTCCGTACCTGCAGTTCTCTCAGTTTGTAATATTTCTTGGTAATGAGATGAAAGAACTACTTTACATTAGATGTTGCTCTCTGAGCTTATGCATGGAACTTGGTAAATTGTAATTATTTGTCGAGGAATTTCACACTTTTAGACTCTGGGAGGATTCTTGGRATTCTGTCAGTACCTATTTGAACAGTGTTGTACCAGTACGTTTCCTAGACCACGAGCTTGCTACTGAATGATTAGGGATTGTCCCTTATCACCTTCTGCAACCAGCCCACCTACAGTAAGCTGAATTGCAATTGTTAACTTAGCAGGGGTGCAAAATTTAGTGTCACTAGAAAGTTGACTCTTGAACAACACTACTAGCCACCTCACGATTTGTTAGACCTTAGCTTCTCTTCTCAGATAAAACAAAACAAACAAACAACCCATCTTACACGTATAGATGTGACCTTCTGAAGTGCAGCTCCCTTGTTTTTTTCTGAGCCCCCAAAAAGATTTTTGTCAATTCAAACACTAATATCATGCAATTCACACGGTGGGAAGATTTGAAAAATTTTCCATATCTTTTCAAACCAGCTTGTTGGAAGATGGATCCTATGGTAAATATGTCCAAAAATGTTTTTTTTCAAAAAATTGGTACTTATACTTGAAATGGCAATTTAGAGTGCTTTTAGTGAAAACATAGTCAAAGAACAAACCTAGATATAATTATCGACAAATTAGAAACTAGATTAATTTAATATTTTAATGTTTAAAAGAGATCAAGATGAAGATTGTTGATACCGATATATATCCTACTTCAAATGTCATGAGTATTCATTTTGTATTACAGTGATTTGTGATCTTGCATATWATAATAATATTGAATTCTCTTCTTCGTGTGATTTAGAATTAATTTAAGTTTTTTTGGTCTATATGGTCTCATTAGTAGAACTATCCTCAATAAATTTTGTTTCAAACTGACCTTCAGTTTTAGAGTATTAGATGGAGAAATGCAGAAGATTCTTGCTTTTGGCAAATTGATATATAGAATCTCCACTCTGCAAAAAAGTTTGAAATCCATTATTTCATTCAATTTCTAATATTTTTGGAAAAAAATAAAAACACTAGGTGTAAATTGCTTATTCCAACATTTCAACCATTGGGATTGGCATTTTTCAATTCCATAATTAAATTGTTTACATTATAGTATTTTGAGTCATTTTCTACTACTTTCTACTTAGTATTTTTTTCCTATATGTTGAACAATTCCAAATGATCTAAATTTTTTGAGTATGTAACTAACTTGCCTTGAAGAATGAATCCAAAGAGTAACCACCATTTTGGACATTTTTTCATACAAATGTGACCTTGTGAAGTGCAGCTGCCCGATTTTTTGCAGTGACAACAAAATGATTTTTGTCAATTCAAACGCTAATATCTTGCAATCTACATGGTGGAAAATTTTGAAATTTTTTCCACATCTTTTCAAACTAGCACAATACAAGATCCTACGGTTACATATGTCAAAAAATGTTTTTTTTTTCTTAAATTTGGTACTTGAATTAGAAATGACAGTTTTGAAATGTTTTTGTTGAAAACATAGGCGAAACCATTTAGGGGTTAATTTAGATTATATATATATATAAATAAAAAAGAGTTAAATTACATTTAATTTTGTTCTTATAATATCACTTTTCTACAAGCCAAAAACAACAACTTGCCAATAACAATCAATGTCATTATCAATTAGATTTATTTCTAGTCTTTCTACAAAATAAGATTAACCCCTAAAGGACCAAACTGCATTTTTTACTATCATCATCATTGTCACCATCTTCACCACCACTATCTATATTCCCATTGGTTTCACCTAGTTAAAATGTTTTGGATAATGGAGGTACTAGTGATGGCAATTTTGATGAGGCCAATGTCAATTTCTATTTTATTTGCAAACATTTTTGAGTTTTTCAGAATTTATAGTCAAATTTTATTTCAATTGCATTACACCAAGTTGTTATGCACTAGTAAGTGATGCAAAGTAGTTTGTTCTCGTAAAGTATGTATTAATCTCATCATGCCATTATTCAACAATTGACATGTTGGACGTGATTTAATTATTACCACAAGATTGCTTTGAAAGTTTTGATAAGCATAAGACCAACAAAAAAATAAAACAAAAACAATCTTCTGCTATTTGTAATACTTCATTGTCTTTCGAATTTTTGGAAAAACAAATTCTAACTTCATTGTGGAGGTTTCATTGTAAGGTTGTACAATTCTCTACTTAAATAATAACTTGTATTATTATAATTTAAATATTTTAAACCAAATCATTGTTTTAAGAAAATCAATAGGTTCTTGAGTAGGTTAATAAATGTTTTTCAACCAAATTATAGCCTATTTGGTACTTGGTTGTTGATAGAGTTCTTTTGTTTTAAGATGTTAATATAACTTGTTTAAAAAGTATTCAAAAATAAAAATAAAAAACAAGATAAAGCTTGGAATTTATTTTTACATGTTCAGTACAAATCACACATCATAATTTTGACTTAGAAAAACACTTGAAATAATCTATGACCAATTTTCTTTTTAAAATAAAGTTTTTTTAGTAAGTTTAGATTTGGAAAATTAGTCTAGATTTTTCAATTTGAATACATTCACATATTTTAGTTTCTACAATTATATTTTCATTAAAAATTAATAATTCAAGTAATTTAATATCTTGTTCAAATATTAAGTTGAGTGTGGGCTTTTCAAAAAACATAGGAAGATGCTTGTAATGTTAATATACTCATATGTTCCTTACTTTTTTTTCAATTGACAAGTGTGAAGATTAGCAATAATATTATGGGAACTTTTGCAAATGAAGAAGCTATAACATTTGATTGTAGTAAAAATGTACATTGTGAAAATATGACCCTAAACAATGAGCAACTTAAACACTTTGAATCTAGAAAAGACACCATGTAAAGTTGCACAAGTGCTYAGGGCATTGCAACACAATCTASCAAACTTCCTAGTTGTTAAAWACTTCTTTAAAARTTAATGTATTTATCACCAAAKTATTTATTGGTCTTAACTAAAGAAGGGGAAGAGGCTTTGTACTGAAGAAGCTATCACAAAGAAGTTTGAATGACYATCTTACTTGAAAAGGAGGCCAGTGTTACAAGTAGTGAAGTAGRTATCATYTTGTAGTGTTAAAATGGAATCTTCATTTGTGCTATTCTTTAGGTGMAGGATATTCTTTATTTCATTTCTTTATCATGTTCTAATCACACCCTCAATGTCAAGTACCACATATTTGTTGTATTTATTATGTTAAAATTCAATTTTCATTCAAATAGAATTATTATTAGGAAGGTAGTTATGAATTGATCAAGATTCAAATTTGTTTCTTTGAGAAAAACTTAATATATACAAAAACATATAATGCTTTGCATATAAATATAATAACAATGGTATTGGTATTCATGTTATGCCATGTTGAATTGTTGATAATCACATTGGTTAAGTTTCATATTCCGAAATTCAAGAACCAAAAACATGAATTATATTTTTGGTGTTGTAATAAACAATCTACATCCAATAGCATTATTTTTTTTCAAAAATATTGAAATTTCAGTAAAATAAAGGACTTCAAAGTTTTTTTGGTGTATGGATTCCATAACTATCTTCAAACTAAAAAGCCTCATAACTTTCATCTCAACTATCAAAATGCAATGATTCAAAACTTTTTGAGTATATATAAATCTAAAGAACAAATTTCAAATTTTTATTTCTTAAAAAAGTGATTTTTTCAGATCTGCCCGGACTGCCCTAGACCCTAGTTGAGAAAGAAACAACATATTATGCAATAACTTTTCATTGACTCATATTTCCAAATATCATTAAATTTGTGCATATGAAAGATATTCCTCGTCCCCACATTCTATTAAATTTTAGCCCAAAATATGCAAATCTCCAGTCACACGTGCCTGCCCAAAATTTCTATGTTGCCAAAAATCGGATGTTGGTCCTTTAGGGGTTAAGTAGACCTTGGAGATTCCATGACCAATTACAACCTCTACACATTTAGGTGTGTATGTGCATTACTACCTTGATATGTCACACTATTTTGAATTAGCGTGGGCTGAAATAATATTGTATTTAATCAATAACGTTGAAAATTAAAATTTTAGCAAAACTAATTTTCACGGTGATGCTAATTCCTACCCCCCTTTCACTTTTAGAAAAAAAATTAATATATTAGAATTAGAAAGGTGTTTTGGGGGCATCAACAAATAGAATAGAAAAGCATGATGTTCAAGGCCCACGTTGAACATCCCCCCTTCACCAAGTTATAGTAGTACCAGTGTGGGTCTCAAGTATCATACTTTAGTGTTATTTCTTGGGGGCCTAGAAACATAATGATCATTGTTAATTAGCCTAAACCATTCCCCCTTAGAGATTAAAATAATCCCTCCATGAATCTATGGGAGCAAATTTCGTTTAATCTATGTACAAAGGGTCATTGGCCGGCTGGAAAGTTGCAATGCTAGAAGCTCCCACTTTATGGAGGACAAAAGCCCCCCTCCACTCCACTCCACCCCACCCATGTTTGTTAATAATGTTATGAAAGATCTTCCTTACTCCTAGTATAGCAAACAACCTCCACCCATTATATTGTATCATGAGAGGTTGGATACTATTGTTTTTAAGGGAAATTGTGGAGTAACTATTGATTGGCACATGACAGTAAAGAAAATAAAGTCTATAAAACACATGAWTAAGCGATTTCATTTGAATAGGCTTAGAAGGATGCGGAGGCTAAAAAGTGAGCAATGGATGACAAAGAATCCTTCTATTTAAAACCAAMGTGCTTATGTTCATCGTTGGAGTTTTGTGCGAAAAGGAGAGGTCTTGCCCAGTCAGGGGYGTGACCTCCAATGAGTGCTTTTCTTCTTCTTCTTAAAGTACTGTTGATGATTCACTCTGGACTGTACCCGCAAGGATGATTTCCACGGTCGTTTCAGGGATAGTACGCCAAGAGTCCCGTAGTGTGCAGTCCATTTGTACAGTAYTCGGGTACTGGAGTTGGTGCTCCCGGCCTCGCTGGACCAATCTTCAATTCTCCCGCTCCCTCGCGCCGGGACTGGAGTACGGGACTTCGCTAAAGTTACAGGAGTCCTCATGTCTTGGTTTTCTCTCGCTTTGCACGGTTACTAGCTTACAGGAGAAAGGCGGGTGGGCGTCTTTTCCGAAAACAAAAAGGAAGGAAAAACTAGCTGCAAGCTGAAGGGAGAGCTCTCAATTCAAGCTCTCACTTCTCAGCGCGCGGCCGGGACTTTGAATTGGCTTGTCTGGTCTGCGAGTTGGCAGGCAGGGCCCGCGTGTGATCGAGTCCATCTGCCTTGGATAGACTAGATGCGTCATGGAGGAGGAGCATTGGCCTGTGCTGACGCAGCACCGTACTCCAGCATGCCTCATGTGAGTGACCTGAATCATTCTGTGCCTCCCTGTCCAGACCTCGGTAGGTCTTGCCCAAAGCTGGAATGATCGGGAAAAGAGCCACTGGGATCGATGAGCGASYCTCAGCCAGTTGTGGCGGGCACCYGGGGCAKCGTCCGAAGTGGGCATGCACTGCGTAGCTTGCAATTGGGAAGGGCACGAACCCAGGTTTCCATTTGGAGCGTAGTGAGCCCATCTCGGATCTACGTACGTACCATAGTATGACCACCCCCTCACAACTAACAAGTGAATGCATGCGCGCATTCAGTAAATTGTTTGTTTTTCTGTAACATTTCCGACAGAGGTATAGACCTAAGTATATATGATAACGCAGGTGTACTACTGTAGAAACATATTCCGCTAAGCTTATGTACGTCTCAACCACTCCATGTTCAACTTCAGTTGCGGAATCATTGAGCATTAGTGCTCAAAAGGCGACAGGCAATCCTTCTCTGTAATTACACAATTCCTGTATGGCCTCAGAATCTCTCAATGACATGTTGAATACACATCTGATTGGATTTTACACAAGCTTTTTTCATATCCAGTTGTGAGCACGAGTGGGAGGGAACTTAGATTGAAACTCATTTGTGCATATATATACCCCCCAGGCAGTGTCATCAGAGAGAGCAGAGTGGAGCCGCAGCGATAATTCAGAAATTTTTTTTTCCAGTATCAATGTCTAGGTGTACCGTCTCTCTTAAATCACTGTTTTGCTAAGCACGTGTGTCTGTCAGTCATCAACTTACAAGTGCTGGTTCTGAGACAGGTGGAGCGCAACAGCCTCCAGGTTCAGTGAGGCGGCAACAACCTTCCGCAATAAAGCCTGCTCTTGTGATCCAGCCCTCGTCCCCAACGTCTCCGGAAAGGACAGGCTCTTACGAAAGTGTGGAAGGATCCGAAGAGGAGGATCACCTGCTGCCTAGTGAGGAGGACGATTACAATGACGACGACKACGACGACGATAATGAGGACGATGATCCTAAAAATGGCATGCCTGCAGATGGGGAAAGGAATGGCGGATCTGAGATGGTGAGTACACACAGTTCCGCCAGTTGATGCAATCTGAGTCAGGAAACATTTCGTCAATACTGTCAAAGCTATTTTTCCTTTCTTTTTGCCTTGATATTCTTTTCCACCTATGCAAGCTCCAATATTACATTTATTGTGCTTCTAGCATGGTAATTAGAGCTAATAGAGGTGGTTAGACCCTTAATTTGAATTTTTCAATGCTCTTGTTTCAGATTTACGATCGATCAATTTCAACGAATCTGGTGTTAGCTACTCATTGATTGATTGATTGATTGATTTCTGGGCTTGAATGCATCTCTTCTTGTGGTGGTTGCGCAGGTGGACAGGCCCGTGGTACCTCGATCCCCCCAAAATGTGGAGAACAACGGAGCGGGGAAACCTTTGGAGAAATCTGCTTCAAATTTAATCGGGTCTCACAGTGTTTCCGGAGATCTACACAGTCTCCATGGCCCAGACCCAGTGGCTGCTGATATTCTCCGCAAAGAGCCTGAGCAAGAAACGTATGTTAAACTTAACGTCTCTCCCATGGGTACTTCTTCTATTCCCACTTCACCACCTTTTCCCCCTAAGTATGCAATTATGTGCTACATACGTTAATACCGCATTGAATGGACACATAAGCACTCTGAAAGAATGTATGGTGGGGTTCACACAATGCTCAGATGAATTGAAAGAAGACTCCTTGCTAATGCCAAGAGTTTCTGGCCCTGCGTGACATTCAACCCTCTGTATGTGAACTCACGCTCCTAACACCTAGCGCACGGAGTTTTCTACCTCCTTAGGTCAGTTCCTCAATAATGTTGTCAAGTAACCCTAACCTAGGGTGGTGCCATTACAGTGAAAACGTACACCATCATAACCGATTTTGCCTTAATTTCCCTCTGATGCGGGCTTGGCCGTTRAGAATTAGTGATAAATTCGCTTGATCCGTGCACAGAGGCGCCTTCTGAAGAGGAGGAGGAGGTGTGTATGTATATGAGTGACTGTATGACGCTGCGCCACTCGTATGTTTTCCGAGAAAAGARTACTCCATGGGAGAAGGAAGAGATCATTGACCCTGGTACCCCGAAGCCTAATCCTAATCCCTTTCTCTACAAGCCTGAACGTGCATCTGAGGTAATTGTTCTTCTTCCAAGCCTTCAAATTTATATATCACTCGARTTAATTTCCCATTTCATTTCTACCAAAAATTGATCACCTACTAGAAATAAACAATGTCCTGAAGCTGTTGGGTATAGCATTTTCTAGTCGTGAGTTATCATTTGATGCAACTTCCATTTTTTCGCTCGTGGTGCCCACGCCTATGCCGATTTACGCTTAGTTTAGGAGTGTTAATTTGATTTTGTGCTTTGTTGTATCTCCTGCTCAGCATGGCTACAAAATGGTGGACGGAGTTTATCGGATCTACACTAACAAAGAAAGTAAGCCCGTGATTTTCTAACTTTTGCTGCATTCAAGGGCATCGCCGCTAGCTATGGATCTATTTCTTGTATAGATCTTCGATTTTGTTCGGAGACTGATTGGATTCCTCCATTGAAATCTCGGCATTGTAAAGTAGTCAATCAGATAACATTATCATTTGATGATAAGTTCTTTTTTTTTGGGGGGGGGGCGTAACAGTGACGGAGGAGCTCTACACTGTGCCCCATGATGCTACCCGATTCTTCACCGACATGCATCGCATCCTAAGGATCGTTTCGCTTGGCAATGTCCGGACTCTGTGTCATCATCGTCTCAAACTGCTGGAGCAGGTTTGTATGCACAGCGATTGCTAGTACCAGGACGATTTTATTGCCATGTCGGAGTTGATGCAATTAATTGAATTGTTCCCGATTACTAAGCTTGATCGAGTTGCCAGAAGTCCGCATAGATTTTTCATTGTAATTCTGCTGATCTTGATCATRATGTTACTAGTTCCTTTCACATTCAGCCGCCAGTAACAACTAAAATTTTGTAATGACATTGCTCCTTGTGGGCTGCTACACAGAAATTTAGTTTGCACCTAATGCTGAACGCGGATCGTGAATTTCTAGCTCAAAAAAGTGCACCGCATCGAGATTTCTATAACGTGCGGAAAGTAGACACCCACGTGCACCATTCGTCATGCATGAATCAGAAACATCTATTGCGCTTCATTAAATCCAAGCTACGGAAAGATTCTGATGAGGTAAATTGGGTATTTTTTGGGGGGGTGTCTTGGTGTTTGGTGGACATCGGGTATTTCTTAAATCATGTCTGGTTCCTTCGTCAGCCAGTGTATGTTATGATATTCCTCGAGGCGATGGTTCCCGAACGATTATTTCAAGCCAAGTTTGTTGTAATGACTGTTTTCAGAGCAACTGGGACGTACATACAACTAATTAAGCTCTTGTTGGCTAATCCCTACAATTTGTTGAATTTTCGAGCAGGTTGTCATCCATCGGGATGGGAAGGACCTCACTCTTCGGCAGGTTTTCGAAAGTCTGGATCTCACGGGGTGAGTAATCACTAATCAGTCACCATTTTTTACATCCTCATTTATGCACATGTGAATTTTGAAAGGCACTCTTTTCTCAACCATGCACTGTGTTTCAGGTTGATTCTTTGGGGTGGCAGCCTAGTCTACACTGGGCCTACAACTCTTCTGATTTCCTAAAAATTTGAATTGTTTCTAGAGTTTGCCATGATTGGTTTAAATTTTTGAAGATGAACGTTTAATTTTGTGAAAAACACAGATATCAGAACCTGATTTCATTGGGGATATCTACCTAACGTGTTGGCTTTGTGTTGTGACTGACATCAGTTATGACCTGAACGTGGACTTACTGGATGTCCATGCGGACAAAAATACATTTCACCGCTTCGACAAGTTCAACTTGAAGTACAATCCTTGTGGTCAGAGTAGGCTAAGGGAGATTTTCCTRAAGCAGGATAATCTTATCCAAGGTAGAGCTCCTACAATAGATTATTTTTCCACCGAAACTAGATCCTATTAAAGATGCAAACTCACTTTCTGGTCATATGTCTCTCGAAAATTACATTTGGTATTCCGASACTGAACWATTGATTACATCTGTTCAGCGTATTCATGTTTACAACAGCCAGTGGCAGTTTACACCTCCTAGCTTGGAGTTCTCTTTCAAATTTCAGAATAAATGGATTGGCATTTCTGGAGATTTCTTACCGTTCATGACTTCTGAGAGAATCTTCTAAAATCAAGATTTGGGTGCTCTGTAATTTCTAATCTGGTACGAGTAATTTCTCGTGGCGTCCTGGAACAGGACGCTTCTTAGCAGAGCTGACCCTGCAAGTGTTTTCGGATCTTAAAGCAAGTAAATACCAGGTCAGTGAAGGTGGTATCCGTGGCCTGCATATATAAAAAATATCGTGCTCTTGTTTCCAGTCCATTTACAACTCTGAAGCACTTGTGCGACTCATTTATCTGTTCACTTGATCATACAGATGGCTGAATACAGAATTTCAATTTACGGAAGGAAGCAGAGTGAGTGGGATCAGTTGGCGACGTGGATTGTTGACAATCAACTGCACAGTGAAAATGTCACTTGGCTTATCCAGGTACTTCTTTTGACTTTCTTTGTCSTKGGGCGAAAATSGTTTGGGAGCACTTTGTTTCAGRCAATGATCGAGCATCTTAYGACGCTTCTTTTAGCTCACTGACGGGGTGGTTTCTTTTGTGTTTCATCGCAGATACCAAGGCTGTATAGTGTGTACAAGGAAATGGGTATAGTTCAGTGTTTTGAGACAGTCTTGGAAAATGTGTTTACCCCTCTGTTTGAGGTTTCCGTGGATCCGTCTTCTCATCCAGAGCTCCATGTCTTCCTCACCCTGGTTAGTGAATTCCTTGAAACTCCATTCATTTGGCATCGTTTCTCACGTTTTCTCTTTAAATTATGATTGTCTTTCTTGGACTTTTAAACCCGGGCTGAGTGCCCCCCAAAGCCCATATTCTGGACGATGAACAGAGTGCTTCCCGGCCGTCCAAATAATTTCTGATTCATCCGAAATTACATGTTTGTACAAAAGAGATAAGCACAAGTTCTATGTATTCATTCAACAATGGATCTGAGCGTTTAGAGGGTCAACAAAACGCGACCCTCTATTTTCTCTTGTGGGTCCTGATACCCTTTTTACGAACATCTTGTTGTGTGTATTAGGTGGTGGGGTTCGACATGGTGGATGATGAGAGCAAGCCTGAAAGGCGGCCGACGAAGCACATGCAACCACCTGCAAAATGGGATAATCCCTTCAACCCAGCCTATTCCTACTGGGCCTATTATGTGTACGCAAACCTCTACGTTCTTAACAAGGTATGTCATGCATTGGTCGACCTTCCATTGAGTGAGCTCGCTCGCTAAAACGTTGCCAGCTTTGTGAATTCGCATTCCTGAAGGTTTACACTATTTTTGAAAATTCTTGCGTTTGAGTACCATGACCACTGGTGCCTGCAAATCATAATAGAAACCTGAAGATGTAAATACCTGGCTTATTCTTTTWTTCTTTCTGGAAGTGCTCGGAGGAGCTGCTGTGCTCACGGGGCTTCCATATTTGTGTTGGCAGTTCAGGGAATCCAAGGGCTTCTCAACCATAAAGTTCCGTCCTCATACTGGAGAGGTAAAGCCGGGGTGTCATGGCCTTGGCTTTGTTGCTTTGGTATTACATCAAGCTGCTAATTGAGTACGTGGTCGTAGTGATGCTTAGTAATTGGTCATTGAGTACTGTGAAATGGCTGCATCGAATTCAGGTCTAAAATTTGGAAATGATTTAACTGGGTATCAATGTTTTTTCAGGCAGGTGATTTGGATCATTTGGCAGCGTCCTTCTTGGTGGCACACAATATCGCTCATGGAAATAATCTGCGAAAGACGCCTGCTCTGCAGTATCTCTATTACCTTGCCCAGGTACACTGTCTTTCCTTGCTCATCTAGTCTGGGAACTAGCAATTTGATCCTCAATCACGTCTTGCTAGTCCTCTGACTTCACCTTGTAGAAGATCTGGCACCTGAAAGATGTGTATCCGTTCTGTTTCCCTATCATTGAGCCTCATTTGCACAGCTTGAGCTGCTGTGAGCACAAGAGTCAAATTCCATAATCATGAGGGAGATTTAATTTTTATGCTGTATTAATATAAATCTCTCGTCCACGAGGTCTGCAATAATAACTTTCGTACTCATATTTTCCTGACAGAATATTATAGCATTGCAGATTGGATTGGCTATGTCTCCATTAAGCAACAACTCCCTTTTCCTGGACTACCACCGCAACCCTTTTCCCATGTTCTTTTCTCGCGGTCTCAATGTCTCTCTGTCAACYGACGATCCTTTACAAATCCACATGACCAAAGAGCCCCTTGTTGAAGAGTACAGCATTGCTGCACAGGTAAACGCCTCTGTCCAATGTTTTTGCAGCAGTTCTTTCTGAGTTTTTTGACCGAGCTAGGTTGCGCCTGAGATCACATCTCTAYGTCAACTTCAATCGATCGATCTGCGTGTTGGAATCAGGTGTGGAAGTTAAGCTCTTGCGACCTTTGTGAAATTGCTCGCAACTCTGTGTATCAATCAGGATTCGACCACAGGACGAAGGTCTGAGCATTCCCTTCTAGCTCCTTCATGAAATTCAGAAGCCGTTGTTGTGCCTGGAAGGAAGGGTTACKTTTTTTTTTATCMTACTTGAGTCGCAATCGGTGCTTGAAATCTCCTACTGTAGACAGTTCTTAATGACCACKTCAATCGGCTGTGGATGATGCAGACGCACTGGCTGGGAAAGTCTTACTTCAGGAGGGGTCCTGAGGGCAACGACATTCACAAGACGAATGTTCCTCACATGCGTGTAGAATTCCGTAATGAGGTACCAATATTGATCACGTCACCGACTTGCTCTGTCTCACGTTTAATTAAAGATCAAGTCTTGGTTGCATGCACGGCTCGTATAATTATTTCCTCATTGCGTCATACTAAATTCCTCCTACAGAAGAGAAATGTGCTTGGATTCTCCCAACAAGACGTTCCGGCAGTTGTTTTACGAATTGTGGCTTTATTTCCCTCTATAGTGTCGCTACTAGTTTGTATAGTGACACGCCTTTTTGACTTCAATAATGCTAGCTATGAGTTTGTCTTATTTTCGACTCAGTCGGCTAAATTATGCACGCGAACTTTGTTGCATTGGTAAGGGGGTCTACTCGGGGTCCATAACCCCCTCATGTTCTCTCGTTTGTTTACTTTTTTATATTTTGGTYACGTGCAGCWTATTCATCTCAATCTGTCTGTCTTTATGCTCACCGCAAATTCTTTTTATGTGTCGTCCAGGTGTGGCTACAGGAGATGCAGTATGTATTTTTAGGCAAGGCCAAAATACCTGACGTGATTTTCAACTGATCACCGCGTTGTCTCCCTCGATTTTCAGCTGTGACTTTGTTCTTGTAACTAGCCACTCTTCTTAGGATCTCCTCTGTTGTGCTGTATCTTCCTTTTCTCAAGGAGAGCCTGGCACAATGTACTGTACTGTACACCTTAGTGTCGTAGAGGCTTGCAACGATTGTCCGTAGCACAGCACCCCATGGGGATAAGGCGCCTGAAATTCTTGTGGTTTACAGTTGGTCGTTATCATCTCTGGATTTCCGCTGAGGATTTATTTTGTGCACTCAAAGTTCTGACCCTGGAGTCGGTTTTTGTTAGCTTATGCTGGCGCGGCATCAGGGCGTTTTGAGTTACAAGAGCTGAAAAATTTCAAATCAGTTAGTATAAGATGCAGTTTGGTCCATGGTGAATGCTGATCCCTCCATGGCTCCATCCACCTTTTTGCTGTGAGGGGGAATTTGAAAATAGTTCGCATTGCTTGTGTAAGTACCACTTTAGTTCATTTTGTAATTTAGGTTTCAGACGTAAGCGGCGGTATAATTCTCATAGAAGGCTTTATTGGTTGATTCCATGCTTTGTTTACAAAACACCATTAATTTCTGTGACCTTGTGCTTGCTGTGTTGCATTTGGGGTGGTATGCTCCAATATTGCTATGTACACACATTGAAAAATCTCAAATGTTAGAGCTTCCGTTTAATTTTGGAGGCTTTCCTCCCATTTTGTGCCTCATTTTTATATCTATCTGATGTATCTTCTTATATGTGTTATAAAATATAAATTCTATAACTTTTTTGAACTTTGCATCAAAGAAGTTTATGTGAAGCACAAAATGTAGAAGATATCCGTACGGTCAAAAGTATAAAATTATTTTYAGATTCTCTTCAAATGAATTTTGAAGATATAACTTCAAAAATTCACCAAAAATACAATTTCTATCCTTTAACACTTGAATTTTTTTTGGATTGGTCAAAATAGAAGGTTTCTATTGAATTGTAAGAAATGCATAAGATCTGGTCATACAAATTTCAATTCGTTCCTCAAATAGTAAGTTTTTCATAATTAGAAAATTCTAAACACATTGTGCTATTTCTCTTATGATTTTTTTTTACCGTAGTGATCTTAGTTTTGAATAGAAATACTGAAAGACAACCCTATATTTTCAAGGAAAAATAATAAAAAAATTCAAATAAAAGTTTTCTTCTGCCCGAAATTTTGCCCAAAGTCGGGCAGCAACCAAAAAATGGTCTTTTGAGCGCTGAGGGGCTAGATTCTTTTTTAAACCATTTTTGGACACCATATAAATAAACTACAAAGTTTCAAGTGTTGAAAATAGGTGTTTCTAAAATTGACTATAGCGGGAGTAGTGGGAGGGGTACATTTCAGGTAAGGATCTATAGTGGTCAGTTGTAGAAAGCAGTTGAAAGGTTAGGTATAGTTACCTTATGGAAATTTCATCGTGTAAAATAAGCATATCCATCACTCTATACAAGCCCTCATCATATTCCTAGTTTTGGCACATTATAGCATGTAGTATGGAATTGGAGTTTAAAAGGTTGGAATTGGGTTTCAAAAGTGATCACCTTATATATTTAATGAATACCACCATATAGTTTTTTCAAATAGTAAAAAAATTTCATTGATTATTTTACAATTTGAAGGGATATTTTTGAATTTTCATTAGAATTTTGCACTACAAATCAAGAGTCTCATTAGCATTCAAAAGGACAAGAATAGTTCCTATTAGGGTCTATCACTTGGCGCGTAAAGAAGAGTTCATGAAAAACTCTTAAATGTTTGGAATTGTTCAATAATAAGGTTCATTTTTTTGGCTACACTAAATGCATTCAAGGGTGTCCATTTATTGAAAGTCTAGAGGCATAAGTAGGTCCCCTATACTTTTAACTTTGAAAACTCATAGACTATTTTGAATATCACAAAATTATTAAATCGGGACTGATTTTTCTTTAGAAGGGCTAACATCATCTGGACGACAGGACCACCTACTAATTGTAGTAAAAGAAAGTGGTCGTTTCGGATGCTTATTTTGTTTAGTTGTACTTGGCTTAATTTCCAAGGCCATTTTCTATTTCAAAAAGACTCAAACCCATTATTTTCAATCAATTAAAAGAATCTTAAACATTCCAAATGTAAGATCTTACACTACACTAGTATAAGAATGTGTGTAAAAAATTTCAAAATCTTTGACTGTATTGATCACAAGACATAAGTGTTTAAAGTGAAGATTGTAGCCTAACTAGATAATAAAGTTTTGAATCCTTCTAACTTAAATCCTTTGTACTATAGATTGTGAATGAATAAAAGAATTATATTGAAGAATTGACTTAAGAGTCATGAAAAAAATTAGACAGCAATATGATTTTCATTCTCTTAAAAAAATTGTTAAGCTAAAGTAGGAAGGAGATAGAAGGAAAAACTAGATTATTAATAGCTCTATGATGAAATTGAAACATACTAGTCCCAATAGTGAGATTGTTCTAAAACTAAAACTAAATCATGTGCAATTTCTATTTTCCTTTGAAAAATTGCTAAAATTGAATTTGGAAATAGATTCAAGACATTATTTTCTCAAGAATTTGTTAAAAATATCCACGAAATAAGAAGCTTTATAACTTTCACATCACTTGTCCAAATGGAATGAATTAAATCATTCCAAATAGAAAAAATATATAATCTATAAGAAGTAATTTTTAAAAAGTATTTCAAATTTTTGTAGATTTGTTTTGTTGTCTGGCCACCCTTGCTTGACTTGGGCTTACTGCAGTATAACTTTTGCTCCTGAGCAATGGTTGAAATAGAAAGTAAAGCCTAACTAGTTTTCCTATCTTGAAAAAAATTCAAAAACCTTGCCAAAATTGCTATCATAGGTACCTTCTCCCCCCCCCAAAACCTTCAAGAGTCTCTCAAAGGGACTCTTGGAACTTTAGGCGTTAACCTCTTAGTTTTTTTGCCTTAGATGTCTATATTTTGAATTCTAATAAATTGATGTTGGACACCTAGAAACTATTACCATGTGTGAAGGTTTGATTTGGCACTCAATGCTAAAATTGAATATTATTGTCAAATCCTCAAGGGTCCATGACACCATACACCATTCAAAAGATGACATGTGGCCTTTTTCAACAAAAATGACTTAAATTATGTTGAATCTGACCTTCGTGTAGGGTAGTTAGAATGTGATGTTTTCTTGGCACTTGCATCCTATTTCACCCAAATCATCAAGTAAAGTCCTTTCTTACATTAGGAGTGAGTGTTCTTTCAAAATGAAATTCAACGGGGGGAAGTCAGAGGGACATAGCCACCTCAAAGTCCTCCACTTTCCGATGTTAACGAACTAGAGGAATCACGGGAAGAGAAGACAGGGGGAATAGTCTCCTCAAACTCCTCCACTTAGCATCTTCAATGAACATAACGAAACTCAATTCGTTGAGACAAAGAATGAGAGACGATGAAATTTGCATTAAAAAGGCAGATAAATTTGCAAGTAGAATGCAGGAGATGGTGCCACCCAATAGTAGAAAGGAATACATCCAACGAGTTTGCTAGAATCGCCAGTGACTCCGATTGTTAATTAAGAGTGGAGCTTCTTTCACCATTTTTTCTAATCTGTCAAAAAGTAACCATTGATCCTTCATAAAAACCTGGAGTCTAATGCTGAGAAAACAACAGGAATCCCTATGTCAGATCCTGTAATTTCGTTTCCTCAAAGTATTGAATTGTGATCCAATTGGGTCCAACATGATTTCTTTCCTCATACTACTAACTCCGGGCCCTGCAAGCATTTGGATCTTCATTCCAAAATTGCCTATTCTGCAAGCCAGCTCAGACCCCCTAACCGTGAGCGAAAGGCGGAAAGCACAATTAATTCATTGCCCGAGGGATTCAGGACCGAACGTGTGAGCACCTGTTAAAATTTCCTTTTGTGAAGTATCTGCTTCGGATCGGATGTTGGTACAGGTAGTACTTACTGTAATGCTTGAATTAATGTCGGTAGAGGTCGCCAGGCTCGATCTCTGCTTATCTATCCACCTGCTCGCTCTTCTATCGAGAGCGACAGTAGTCACCTCGTCTCCCGACTCGCAATTCGCAGTCCAATTGCAGCGAGAGATTCAACAGCAAAAAAAAAGAATCACCTAAAACTGTGATTCGCCCGGGAACTCCCCAACATTGAAGACAAGAATTGAAAGAGACGTCAAGTCGCCCATGGCGGTCTTCAGTAGACAGACGCGCCGCTCATGAGTGCTTTGAATTCTCGGAAGTCGATCATGTGGTCTCCGTCGGCGTCCACGCAMTGGATCATGTCACGGCAATCCTCCAGCGACACCGCCTCGTCGCCGAACCCCACGAGCACGCGGTGGAGCTGCTCGGCGGTAACGAAGCCGTTCTGGTCCACGTCGAACACCTGGAACGCCGACCGCAGGCTGGCTTCAGGCACCCCATCCTCCTCGACACCGGTGCTGCTGCCATTATTGTGACTGTTACATGATTCCGCTATGGCCCTTGCGTTCAAGTCGATGAATTCCTGCAGGTCGATGAAGCCATCGCCGTTGGCGTCCACGTCGCTCATCAGCTGAACCAGCTCCGCGTCGCTCACCTTCTGCCCGAGGGAGCGCACCACGGCGCCCAGCTCCTCTTTAGAGATTTTGCCGTCGCCGTTVCGGTCGAAGAACTTGAACGAGTCCGTGAGCTCCTGCACCAGTCGCGGAGGCAGGTTCAGATCGATCTGCCTCATGGTCCTCCGCGAAGCCATTACCCCTGGAAGCCCTAAATCCTCTGTTCTYTCRATCTCGTCCGATCCACCCAGACGTCCAATGTCGACACCACTTCTATCTAAGTTCGAATCTGTGCTCGAAATGACTGAAGCCCCAGAGGTTTCTTTTCTACCCACGACGATGTTCAGAGAATTGTGACCCCTCCTTTCCCCAGCACCAATCCCCATTCTTCGTGGAAGCCGGGCTCCAATAGCTCCGTCCACAGCTGGTTACGAGCTTGCTGTCACTGGGCCACTGGGTAACGGGGCGCGTGGACAGTACGAGAGGCGAAGAAAGCGTACTTCGCTTCCGAGCAAATGCTGGAAGTCGGTCGCCGCCATCCTCCATCCCAGGCCCAGGCTGGGCTGGCAGGACTCAACAATTGCCTGGATTGCAGGCCTCGTTTGAATCCGCCTGTCGGACTGAGGAGTGCCTGAAGAGACTCTGGTAGGTTTTCTGGGGTGGTGCTGCAAACACGGGGTGGATTGTGGTCGTGTCGGTGGGTCCAGCTGCCAAGAGCAAAAGGGAGGACTTCCAGGTTCTGTAACTACCTGTGAGAGAAAGATGGGGTTCAAGGATTGCCGAGGAAGACCCTTGGTCAAACGGAAGCTACGAAGAACGCTGCAGCGATCGCAGAGGGAAGCCATTGGTGAGGAAGGCAGGAGGCGTGACGAAGAATTTTGCTTCAATTGAAATGTCATAAAATAATTCTATGTCCACGACAAATTGAAAGAAACAAGTGGAAAGCTCACCTTGTCAATGTGATTTTTCTTACAACCGGGTCAAGTTGTGTAACCCTGACTTGAAGAATTGAGCTAGTTAGCGACGGAAATAATGTACTGTACAGTACAGTACAGTACGGTTGAGAATTGCTCCTGAGTGGTTCCTTCTGCCAATATCTCAAGTCTTGCGGAAGTGTAACACACAAAGAATTGAAGGCAAAGTGACTTTGCGATAAGAGGCTCACAAACCAAACCAATGCAAGTAGTTGAAGAACCCGCCTGGAGCGAAGTCTGTGTCGAATGTGAGTATCAAATGGAGAATTTCAAGGTTAGGGACTTACAGTTTTGCAGACATTCATACGTTTCTCTGGAACTTGGTCCGCAATGACTTTAAACTATCCCGGGTGATGGATGGGTGATAGGAACTTCTGTTGGAATCCACGAGGTTCCCGTTTCAACTCCCTAGTTTCCTAGTTGATGTGTCGTGTCAATCCAATTGTGGCCCTCCGGAACAAACAACGTTTCTGTGGAACTTCAATCTATGCCATCTTCTTTTACTTTAACCCCTAAACGTTTTTGACTATGTTTTCACCAAAAACGCTCCAAAACTGTTGTTTCCAATATAAATACCAAATTTTAGAAAAAGAAAACATTTTGTAACACATGTAACCGTAGGATCTTGTAGTATGCTAGTTCAAAAAGATGTGGAGAAAATTTCAGAATTTTGCACCATGTAGATTGCAAGATATAAGCGTTTGAATTGACAAAAAAAATTGGGCCCTGCAAAAAACGGGCAGCTTGCACTTCACAAGGTCACATTTGTATGAAAAAATGTCCAAAATGGTGGTTTCTCTTTGGATTCATTCTTCAAGGCAAATTGTCTACATGCTCAAAAAAAATTTAGATCATTTGAAATTGTACAACATATAGAAAAGAAATAGTTAGTAGAAAGAAGTAGAAAATGACTCAAAATACTACATTGTAAACAATTTATTTATGGAATTAAAAAATGCCAATCCCAATGGTTAAAATATTGTAATAAACAATTGACACCTATCGTTTTTATTTATTTCCAAAAATATAAAAAATTGAATCAAATAATGGATTCCAAACTTTTTGTAGAGTATAAATTCTATAACTATACGCAAACTACCCTAAACTAAAACTCCTCATATCTTTTGACTATGATCAGGATAGAATGATTTAAAGCTCTCCACTTAGATAAAAATCTAAAGAACAAACTTCAAATTTTATTTAATAAATAAATAAAAATTTAAAGAAGTTTTTTTTGTTGCCCAAGCTGCCCGCCGAGAAACTTCTACATATCATACAATAACTTTTAAACTATGTAGTCAAAAGTTATGAAAATTGTTGAGCCTTAAAAAGGTACTCCTTGGAAAAATGTTGTGTGAAAATTTCGAAGTAAGAAAACAGAAACTCCAATTGTAGTGAGCTACCCAAAATTGCTATGTTGCCAAAAAGACCTTGTTTGGGCATTTAGGGGTTAATCTAATTTGGATAGTCACTAATTAGTTTCTTCATTTAAATTGTGTTTTGTGGTTGCTGGTACAACTTAAAGCTAACTTAGATCATGGTTTCACTGGATGGGGGTAGGGCTTTGGCTTCCACATAACATTATTAACCTTTGCTAGGGAGGGCCCTTTTGTTCCCTCCAAATGCAAGAGCCCCTAGCACGAGGTTAACAACCTTTTTAAATGTGTCACTGTAGACTTTGAGTTCCCCAGGATGGGAATTGGGCCAGCTCAACCTCTCCAACTCACTACTAATGGAAAGATACAAAAGTTATGTCCACAACACCAATTGGATGCCTCGGATTGTAACTTAATGTCATTCCAGGCATAAAGGGCAAATTGTCCCTCTTTTGGTAGGAAACATAAATCCCGAGTTAACAATGTCATGTAGAGTGATGTGCATAATTTTGGGTTTGGAAATCAATTACTTCAAAGTAGTAATTTAATTAACCAAGAGTGTATAGACTCAAAATTAGTTAGCTCTAGCACCGTAGTTACCATAATTGAATCAAGATTTGATGAATTTAAAGGAAAGTAGAGCACCAAAGGGTTAAATAAAGGGTTAATAAGCATCTTCAAAAAGTTTTGAATTTCCTCACAAAGGTTTCAAAAATTGGGAGAAACATTGTTACTCCAAGTGTTTCTCAGTTGTAATTAAGTTTTGCTATTTGACCTTCACATAGTTACTAATTTTGTACATTTCMCCATGAAGGTATAGTTGTTTTTTCCAAAATCTAATTACATTGAAGAAATATCTATTTTTCAAAATTTAGACTTTGTTATTGCAACCTTTGAAATCATTGTGAGGAAGTTCTAAAACTCTTTGGAGATGCTTATTGAAAGAAAGATGTGCATATGGATATTTCCTGCATATTGCCACAATCGATTAAAAAAATTCATCATCAAAATTTCTCAATGAACTATCGTGTAAAATCATTAAAATTTAATGAGACATTTCACCAAAAATAGAGTTTTGTTTTTTTGAAATCCAAATTTGATATCCTTGATCAAAATTGCATAAGATATAAATGATATTTAGGCAACACAAAAAACATTAATCATATAATATACTCTACAATTTTCTTTGGAATGGCAGAATGGGGGGGAGGCATTTGAGAGTTTCCGGGTACTCACTACAAGAGAATGGGGTGTTTTAGGTATAGTCCTAGAGATAAGATTTTAAGTATTGACCTATAAAGAGTCTTTTAAATAAGAATTTACTAGAAACACATGTCTTTTAAGATAAATTTTACTTAAAAGACACGTGTCTTTAGTAAATTATCTTACTTAAAAAACTTCTTATAGGTCATTACTTAATATCTTATCTCTAGGACTATACTTGAAACACCCCTTTTTCTTGTAGTGACTATATAGTGGAGTTCCATTAAGATACTTGATCTTGCCTTTAGTTTTGAAAGTAAATATCTCTTTAGTGTAATTAGTTTTTTGAAAAAGAATTGTACCACCACGCTCAAATGCACAAGATTAGTAATAGAGAGAAGAAAAAACACAAAAATCTAATTTACAATAATTAAAGAGATATTCATTTTCAAAACCAAGCACAAAATCACACCAAGATGTAAATCTCCCTAGAAGGAATTGTGAACTTTTTTGGAGATGCTTGTTGAAGGAAAGATGTGCATATAGAGGTTTTGTACATATCTCTGCAATTGAATTTTAAAAATTCATCACCAATATTTTTCAATAAGTCTTTATGTAAAACCATAACAATTAAATAAAAAAATTCACCAAAAATGAAATTTTGATTTTCTGAAACTGAACTTTGGCATGCTTGATTGGAATTGCAATAGATATCAATGTTGCTTGTGCAATACATAAATTGTCAACTCTATTTTGCATTATGCTAAGAAAAATAATTATCCACAATGCCATCACTTATCTTTATGGAACTCCACCGTGGATACGGTTGGTAACTTGGCAGGTGCACTTGAAGAGCAAGCATTAAATTGAAATATCTCTCTTCTATGGTTGGGTAGCAGTTGAATGACACTCTCACTTCAACACTCCGGCATTAGCCTTATGGAATTGGAAACTCTGCTGCCAGATTTCTATTGGTGGGTTCGTTCCAATTTCATGCATGGAACTACTTGATGATTGTTCTCATCTTCCACTGGAGCAGCTTGACTGCTTGATCAATACACTCCTCTGAAAGCTCAGATTTTGAGATTTTGAAGATCTGTCATTGGTTTAAAGGATGGGCTTCTAAAATCCATCTGACTCACTAGGTTTCATCACTGGAAGCTAGCATCGATCTCATTTGGGCACATGGAAATTAATTAATCATACATGTGACACAAGAAACGATTGAACCTGACAGAGGTTCCACACACGGGTAGCCAAAGCCAGGGGAGCTAGAATATTAACAATACATCCAGCCTACGTCCAACTTTGGATTAATCGTTTCTCCAGGGGACAAGCCCGGCCAACGTAAATCGAACTGAATTGCGCACTGGCTCTCTCCAAAGTTTCTATCTTCAGTTGTCACGGTTGGAAGGCAGTGGGTCAATTCTATTCAAGACTAGCTGCATATCTCTCAGAAGTTCAAAAAGGTTGAAGAGCATCCTAAAGACTCAGATATATGGGCACATGAGGGTTCACTTTCATYGAAATTATGTTAAGATGCACTAGTGGTGGTATTTCATAAATAGGCTCTACTTTCATGTTTTTGAACATAATTTCAATGGTTCAATTGTGCTCAATCAAGGTCTACTAAAATAGCCTCAAGTTTAGTAAACTGCATGCCTCTCCACTACCTCTTGTTTGTACAAGCCCCACGGGCTCCATTGAGATAATGACATCCTTTTCCTTAGGCCATGATTGATCAACATTCAAACCATGGACTAAGGCTAAGCAATGATGGTAAATCATCCCATTGCGGTCATAACTGGAGTAGGCCCCATTGTGGTCAAAATTGTAATGGTGGTGTACATTTGAGAACGCAAATGTACACCCCATTACAATTTTGACCACAATGGGGCCTACTCCAATTCTGACCGCAATGGGATGATTTACCTTAACATGAAAGTAGTGTAAAGCTTTGTTATGAAAATTGAACATTTGCTCTTCTGGTCTTTGATAGAAGAAATTTTTGTCATCCATCAAACACAGCAACCTTACGTTAGTCCTGTGTGAACCTGCCATTTCATTCGTACTCCCATGATTGGAGAACATACATACATACATGCAATTCTATGCATGTGTGGGTCTGCTTATTATTTAGTGGAATGAAAATGAAACTTCCCCCACTACATTAGTGCAATTTTGTACTCCCCATGAATGGAAGGAGTAACCAAAGTTACCGTACCTCTGATGGAGCCCCATGACACAGGACGATGCAGGCTGAATCATGGTAACAGAGAGAACTGACTTCCATAGACTAACTGAAGAACTCAAAGCCCTCCCGCAGCGTGTACCAGCCCTAGGGTGGGCATGTTTGCAGTAAAGCTAGCTATGTTCCACCCTAGAACTTACCGGTTTGGGTTTTCCTCTTCTCTTCTGGGTCTACCACAGACTAACAAGGAGTGAGCAACTGACCACAGTTCCCGTGACGCACACTGTTTCCACTCACCATGGCTTCCATTCCCCCGCCTTTGCACCCCACCCCGCCGGGTGTTGTCCCCTTAACCCATAAACGACGCTGAGGACGATATCTGGCCGATGAATGACAAAGAATCTCTCCATGCATGATAGAAAGCGCAACTATTCATCCTCCAAATTTTGTGTGAAAAGGAAAGACCATCTACAGCAGTTCAACTTCCAATGAGTGCTTTTGCATTTTTTTGAGCCAACAATTCACATGTACAAAAACAGATGTCTTCCACGGCGACCAAATCATCGTTTAAGGGTTAACCCCTGTAGGATGTGGCGACCATGTTTGGGCCTCTGATTCCAATATTTCACATTTTCGTGATGGTTCCCTTACGTATTGGAGAAAACATGAAAATATAAATACCTTGGCAAAGTTGTGGAGCAAATTATGAGATTAAAAAATAAAAATAAGAAATAAATGGGTAGAAGCTATGCCTAAGTAAAGAGCATGTTCTACGTATTCACAGTGGATACAAGTTCTTTCCCGTAGAGGCTTGGTGTCAGGCATACCCTGCTTGGAAAGTATGCATTCATCTTTGGCTACCGGCAAGAGCAGTGAGGGATAGTTATCCGACATACTCTATTGCGTTGTAAAAAGATTTGTCTTAGCTTCTTCAATCTACTTCCTTGAGTTTTAGGATGATTTTTTTATAAAGTAACGGAAATTCGAAAAGGAAAAAATCTCATCCGGTCACATACCCACTCCTAATTCATATGCCTAGTGCACCCAATTGAAACCCAATAATATCTGGGGGTCTGGACAAAGTCTTAATACACGAGTCCAATTCTTTTGGTTAACATATTTGAGGGATAGAGACGAGGGGTATTGTGTGGAGGTTTCGGGGAGTGATCTTCTAAGTTTCTTGCATTCATGAACTAGGTGAAGCATCTTGATTTTGTGTGTGGAATGAGTAGTTTTTGTATTTCTTAACCCCTAAACAACCAAAAGGTCACCACATGGCCTTTGCAACTACAATTGTAGCAAATTCAATATGTTAACCTTACTAGTAGCTTGTGAACAACAAAGAGACCCTCAATGGTTTTTTACACTGAATTCATTGGCGCAATCTGATCAAGAAATGATCAAGTGTGTGATTTTTGTTGAATTTTTTGAGAATTAAAAAGACATTGCAGGCCATCACTTGACATCCTCATATTTTTTTTTCTACAACTCAAAATGATTTGAAAAAAATTATGCATTAAAATCATGATGATATATGTCTGTAGGAAAAAATTCAGAGTTTTTAGAGCATTTTAGAGCATTTTTGAGCATTCCAATTTCAACATTTCCATTTCAACATATGTACAAAGTACTGCCTAATCGAACATCTCTCATCAATCTTGTCAACGGTGGCATTTCTCAAAAATTGTGCAATTTTGTTGATCATTTTTATATAGGATAAAAATACAAGTCTACTTTCATTTCTACGGTAGCAATCATCAAAATTATTCCACACAAATGAGAAATTATGCTTGTTACAAGAGCTAGTCTAGAAAACAAGAGATATGTTCAAACACCCTCAGTGCTTTAGGGGTTAACCCCTAAAGTTCCAAGTGTCCCCTCGGAGGACACTTGGGATTTTGGGCAGGCTTGTGTGATCTCAATTTTTGACATAATTTTTTGAAACTTTTTTAGGTGATAGGAAATCACATTAGCTTTCTGAAAATATAATTTTTGTTTCAATCGGTGTCTAGGGGCAAAAGTTATGCCATACTATGCACAATTTTTAGTTTGTCGGGCAGAAAAAAAATCTCAAAAATATAGATTTTTTTCATTTTTCATTTTTCATTTTTTTCTCAAAGATTATATTTTTTTGTACATCAAAAGATTTGATCCATTATATTTGGACTAATAATGAGAAAGTTAGGGGCAATCTTGTTTTTTAGACAATCTAAGCATTTTCTTGAAAAAATAACCTATAGAGTTCATTTTTGAATGCAATTTTCATATATTTTCAAAAAAAATTCCATGATAGGGTCAAGTTTTTTTGCAAAAAAAAGTATCACCATTGGAATTATGGTGTTTCAATCTTACCTCAGATTTACTAACAATTTAGTGATTCATTCAACTGTGGACCCTCTTTCTACTTAACAATTTTTTAATGATTGAATACCAAATGTGTTTTTCTCGAATTTTTTTCCTTTGATCCTAAACTTGAATCTTCAACATATAAAATTTTAGTTTCAAGCTTAGTAGAGCAAAAACATTTAATTAGGAAGCCTCAAAGCCAAAAAATCTACTCATAGAATGTATAAAAGGCTTGTTTTTTACACTTTAAATGTAGATATCTTACAATCTATGGGGTCAAAGTTTATGAAACTCTTCATACATATTCTAATACTAGTCTAGTTCAAGATCCTATGGTTAGATATGCAAAAAAATTGAAAATTTTGAAAGCTTTGCACCTTGCAATAAAAATGGCAGTTTTGAATGGTTTTTGAGAGAAAAAAGGCCTTGCAACTTTAGGGGTTAAACAACTTTATTGTGTTGCTTGTTTTGTTGGATAATTTAATAACAATGTATCTATTTTTTGTCCGTTTATTTACGCTAGAGATTCAAAGTATGAATCTTGTATTTCCTTCAATTCATTTTGTTTTTGAGGTATGATTGTAGAAATCGAATAGAACCTTTGAATGGTGTGCTTTTTGTGGAGTTTCAATTATTGCAATGTAAGTAGTAGAAGGTAGAGGGTACACGTTTGTAGTCAACTTGTAGTAGTTTGTACATTTTTTTGTTATTAGCAAGTGCAACTATTTGATATATCATTTCCTTGAATATTTGAGTGTGCTCTGACTTGACTTTGTATATAGTTAAGACATGAGTATGATTTTTTAGTAAACCTATTAACATGATTTTGTCAAGGTGATTAAAGCACAAAGTGAGATTTTTTGTATGATCRATGATGAGATATAAGGAGTTAGAACTCTCTAAAGATATAAGTTGGTTCTTCTAGTCTTTCTTGTCAAAATATGACAATATATAGTAAGTGTGCCAATGACCAAGCCACTTTCATTCCTAAAACTTGCACCAAACATAATGCACTTCAAGTACAAACTCAAGCATCAAAACAATTAGTGATTGGTGGATGGGATGTCATACACTAAACCAAAGGAATTATGASTGGCAACTAGGGCTCTCTTTTTTCAATATTGCAAGAGTGACAATATTAAATATTATAGTGGTGCTTCAAATTACAACATTCATCCATATATTGGATGTATAGTATGGTTTTCACCCACAATCTAGCAATTTCATCTAAGATTTTTCTTAAATTGAAAGTTGTTTGACAATTTCATCCAAGTTTTTGACATTTTTTTGGGCATTTTTTAGCCAAATTATTTTGTCTGGTGCAATCTGTCACCAAAAAGCTAAAAAGAAAAGCCCTCGGAACCCGGCTCGTCCGCCCAAGAGGCGTCTCTGGCCGACGCAGGCCCCCCAGGCAGAGTTCGCAACGACATTCAACCCTTGTTTCCCCTTTCAACGCTTTCCTCCTTGCTTGACGATTCTCAGTTGACCAGGATTCCATCGGTGGCACCAAAAGCGGGTGCCACCAACTTATAAGTAAGCAAGCGACAACTGCTTTCCATGGCCACTCAACGAAATACTCGCGCTGACAAATATTGAACACCTCTCTGTCTGCTTTCTGGTCAACCACTCGCGATTCCTCCCTGCACCCACTGCATCCATCGCCTTCAACTCTTCACGCTCTCCTCACAATTCATTCGCGCACTTCTGCACTTCTGGACACAGTGACGAGCGAGGTGGACGAGAGCATTCTCGGCTGGAGAGAGAGAGGGTGGGTCTCGGAGTGTCTAGGAGGTTCAATTTACACGGGGGTGATAGGACTGGGGAGGGAGGCTTTGTAATTGCGACGAGGAGTGGCCATGGGGCGGAAGCTGGCCATGGCGGGGTTGCTGGCAGCGGCGGGAGCGACGACGGCGATGGCCGCGGAGAGCGCGAGCGGTTTCTTAGCGCCTGTGATGAACTTGGAAAGCTTGGTGCAGGGCCTGTTCGTGGCGGTGGTGGTGGCATTGATCGTGGTGAAGCTGCGGGCTCCCAAGCTGAAGCTGCCCCCTGGCCCGATCGCCCTGCCCGTCGTCGGCAACTGGTTGCAGGTCAGTCTACGCAATCGCCCTCACTCAATTGATATTACTCATGAGTGTTCCACTTCGCTCATGTATGTTAAACTATGAGCCGGATTGTCGCATTACACTCCGTGTTTCTAATTCCTCCTGATAACATCCCTCAGTCCACCACTGACATATTGTTAGCGCCCGGAATCAATATTACGAAAATTTGAACCCTCACCAGATTGAACATGGACTTTCCATCGGCTGTTGGGATTACCGTACTTCATTCATTCTTAGCGTACCAAGGATCGGAGCTGTATAGCTGGAGTGACTGCTGACATCAATGGATTGAGTGGCTTGCAAATGCTGCAGGTGGGCGATGACTTGAACCACCGCAACCTGGCCGAGATGTCGCAGAAGTACGGAGACGTGTTCCTGCTGAAGATGGGGCAGCGCAACCTGGTAGTGGTGTCGTCGCCCGAAGTAGCGAAGGAGGTGCTGCACACGCAGGGCGTGGAGTTCGGGTCGCGCACCCGGAATGTGGTGTTTGACATCTTCACAGGCAAGGGCCAGGACATGGTATTCACGGTGTACGGCGAGCACTGGCGACGCATGCGGCGGATCATGACGGTACCCTTCTTCACCAACAAGGTGGTGCAGCAGTCGCGCGGCGCGTGGGAAGACGAGGCGCTCCGCGCCATCCAAGACATCCAGGCCCAGCCCAACGCGGCGACCACGGGCGTGGTGATCCGCCGGCGCCTACAGCTGATGATGTACAACATCATGTACCGCCTAATGTTCGACTCGCGCTTCGAGAGCGAGGAGGACCCGCTGTACGTGAAGCTCAAGGCGCTCAACGGAGAGCGCTCGCGCCTGGCGCAGAGCTTCGAGTACAACTACGGCGACTTCATCCCTGTGCTGCGCCCCTTCCTGCGCGGCTATCTCAAGGTGTGCCAGCAGATYAAGGACCGCCGCCTGGCTCTGTTCAAGGAGTACTTCCTGGACGAGCGCAAGAAGCTGCTGAGCACGCGCGGCGCCGCCACGGCCGACGGGGAGAAGTGCGCCATCGACCACATCCTGGACGCACAGAAGAAGGGCGAAATCAACGAAGACAACGTGCTGTACATCATCGAGAACATCAACGTGGCCGCCATTGAAACGACGCTGTGGTCTATCGAGTGGGGCGTGGCGGAACTAGTGAACAACCCGGAGATGCAGACGCGGCTGCGCGACGAGCTAAAYCAGGTACTGGGCGCGGGGACTCTGATCACGGAGCCGGACACGTACAACAACAAGTTGCCTTTCCTGTCGGCGTTCGTGAAGGAGGTGATGCGTCTGCACATGGCCATCCCGCTGCTGGTGCCGCACATGAACCTGCACCAGGCCAAGCTGGCGGGCTACGACATCCCAGCCGAGAGCAAGATCCTCGTGAACGCGTGGTGGATCGGCAACGATCCCAAGTTGTGGGAGCAGCCGGAGCAATTCCGACCGGAGCGCTTCCTGGACGGCAGCATCGAGGCGTCCGGCAACGACTTCCGCTTCCTGCCTTTCGGGTCCGGGCGGCGCTCGTGCCCGGGCATCATCATCGCAATGCCGCTGCTGTCAATCGTGCTGGGCCGGCTCGTGCAGAGCTGCGATCTGCTGCCCCCGCCGGGCGTCAAGCGGGTGGACACAGCGGAGAAGGGCGGCCAGTTCAGTCTGCACATTGCCACTCACTCCACGGTCGTGGTGAAACCCCTAGCGGAGGTAGTAGCTTAAGATATTAATCAAGGAAGGAAGATCCCCTCCCCAACTTCTTCATTCATGCCCATTAGCATTTTGGCAATTTACACTAGTTCGCAAGTTAGCATAGTTTCCAGGCCAATACTAGATTAGGCTCCAACATAGAGATCACCAACGGTGGASATACTTAGAAGCTTATCAATGGATCCATGAGAGAAGCGAAGCAAGGGCCGCGAGTGCCAGATTCGGTTTGATATTCGAGTGAAGGGTGCCATTGTGGATAATTGAATTCATTCGTGTAAATACTGCTCCCGCTATTCCTTCCTACTAAATGGACATTCGTGCGACGGCGGGATGCGACGCCAATTTCCTGAACTATCTCAAACTGGCATCTGACTTGTGGAAAACTACCCTTTAGGTTAAATCTCGTGGAGGTGTAGCTAATAAGTCTTATCCAAAATGTACCTTATGCATAGTAATGCAAGATGTTATTGAAACATGGAACAGTTTTTCTAGATCAGCGATTGCTGGGGTTCAGAGTTGGGACCACTCATTCCTTGAAGCTCAAGATGAGTGTATTTATACTAGCACAAACGCGAAGTAGTAGCTGATGGCCAGGAACTACTGAGGCCACCGAACGCTTGATATCTGCTTCGGAGATCTTTGTCCCGAAGAACCGTCCCGCAGATTCTATCCGTACACTACAGTCCAACTTCTGATTCATCTCCGTCGAATAATCCATCTCGTGACTCGTGCTGTACCTCATGCGGGTGACTTGCTTCATGTCAAATGACAGAACAAAATCGAACAAGAGCTTGCTGTCGGAGAATTGTAGACTTAAGCGAAGGTCTGAATCTGTCATAGAAAAGGGTGAACTCAATAAGTGTGGACGAGACTATGAATGTGTTTAATCCGGAAGGARATAACAAAARTTAAATGCTGTGAAAATGMAATTGCATTCAAAAAGTTCATCAGCTAAACAAACAAGAAATCGGCTCAACTCCTGGATAGATGGACAGAGAAGACCTAAAAGAAAACCAAAACAGTACAATAAAATAATACACATAATGAAGAGTACATACGAGTAGTATTACCAGTTTGAAGCCGGAATTGAGGTATGACGACGTATATTCGACAGTTGTTGACCTCCTCCATGAGATCAAGTAATATCATAACCTTCGAGTGCACACCCTACACCCACAGCACTAAATCACGCAGTACGTGCAACTGTGTCTTATCCAGAGATTAATGAATTGAATTGCCACGTCATACTCTAGTTCATCTCTGACACGTTGCGGACTTACCTGAACATGATGCATTAAGCTTTGTGGTTGAACTATTTCTTCATGCCCTAACAGAAACCATCTCCATGCTAGTGAGGCATTCATGTGCCTAWAAACCTGCGTGCACACCAAAATAAAGGGCCGGTCATAAATCTTGAAACAATAAGCTATCTCTATTGTGTCACTTATGCCCATTAGTGACAGTATCACAGCACGAGGGCTGCAGCAAATTGTGAGGGCATTTCTGTAAGAGTTACAATTCCAGCTAAAACTAGTATAAAAACTCATTGACCAGGCAATAACAAATCAGCTCTACCTGATTAATGCTCGCCTCATTAAGATCAATCGAGCTCTTGGATACAGTAAACTCAAGATTGTTGTCCGTTCGCTCGTAGATACTGGACACAAACAGCACGGGGATTAGTAAGCAATACGAATCGCAAAAATTCAGCCAGAGAAATACAAATCCTGGAATATGCAAAGAAGCCTGTCAAACATAAAGAAACCAGAAATTTAGCAGAGTAATCCTCAAGAAAAGTCATCAAATGACCATGATACAATAATTATCATCATCTGATAATCATAAATAAATACCCAGACACAATAATAAAGTTGAACAACTTCAGCAACCTGTGAGTGAATAGTGCCCAGTATTCGAACTTATGAAGAATTTCGTCTCCAGTTTTCGTGGTTTTGAGATCCCACAACTGCGATAAGAGTGAKCACATGACAGATCATTACTCAGATAGAAATAAAATATTCTTTCCAAGTTTATGRTCTTCGCATGAACATCAAATAATAGAACCTCACWACTTCAACTTCTACAATTGAGGGTTCCATTTGGGAGGATACAGTTCATATCCATACCTGCACGCAATTTAGAAGTTGGAATCGTTTTTTGAGTTTGCTAAAATGAGCCTGAGAACCCAAAGCGGCCATTTCCTTTATCTCGAAGCAAATATCGTTCCTGCACTGCTTCGCAATTGCTTGGTGACAGTCCTCAGCTCTTTTTCGTAGCTCCTCAGAGCGTCTCTCCAGGGCAATAAGCCTTTCCTCAGCTACCTGGAATGCACCAATCAAGATTTGAATTCAACAAGTGTTTTGGCAAACTAAGCGTAAGAAAGACACATTTTCTGGAACTCCTAAAGCAGTCAAACCAGGATTGAAATGAGCGAACTTATGCARCACCTGCATCTCCTGACGCAGTTTTAGCCTTTTTGATTCTTGYTGAAGGGATTCRACTCTTGATGCATTCAAATCCATTTCCTGATATCAGCCATCCAACAATTGTGCAAAACACAAATTGCGCTCAACTAGGGATTCCATGCAGCATCAGTATTAACGAGATTTATTGAAATAGTTGTTTGAATGCAGAATGTTGTTATCAGTGAAACACCTACCCTTCTGAAAGAATGAAAAGAAGAAATAAAGCTCAGAATTTCATTCATTAGTACAAAAGAAGTGACCTGTTTAACAAACCTCATCCACATTTTTAAGGCTCTCCACTTCCGTTGTACCATCAGGATCCCTTGCACTAATCTGCTGTTCTGCATCTCCTCTCAGAGACCGCGATTGCAACTGACTRTCACTTTCAGGTTGAAAATGCAAAGTCCTCCGAAGAATCTGCCGGGCTTCCGCATCAGAAGAAGATTCTTCTAGTGCACAGCCGTTGTCCTGAAGAGACATCATCCTGAGCAACATTTTGCTTGCTACGCTGTTTCGAACCTCCTTCGAATGAGACACTTGATTAAGAGTCATCGCTGCCTCTTCCGACATGCATTCAAACATGTGTTTCTTCTCTTCTGGACCTGTTGGAGTGCAAAGTTTGTCAGCCATGGAGTGGGTGGCTTCGTCTTCCATCTGGCCTATTGCTGGCTGGCGTAAAACAACTTCGCCTCCCTGAACCAACATATCAGAGTTGATTCAGAACAAGCACATCCTGATCAAGTGCAAAGATTGTGATTGCACTATAATTTAATCAAGTCAATTTCGGATAGAGACGTATACTTGAACATAGCCGGTCTATGGTACGACTATAATCACAAATTGAAAGACAGACAGTAAAAATATTACTGAAATTCAACGAAGTTAAATAAAGTTGCGCTAGACTTGCCAAAGCACGAAGATTAGACTGCTGTGCACTCCAAACAATCTTCCGAGGATTCCATTCCATCCCTGACTCAGGTGTTTCGGCATCAGCAGCAAGAAGGTCCTGAACATTTGGAATAGCTGCCGAAATATCGTCTTGGAACGAGGGAGAATCGGTCAACGCCGTGTCAATTTGCATTGGTACTGTCTGAGCCTTAAGAACTAGACGCTGAAAATGCTTCGACCTCCTGGGTGATAAGGGAGTGGTACTCATGTCACTTGATACCTCTGCTCTCCAATTATATTGGTCCGTGAAGTCTGCTGTTGCATCTTCGTCTTGGACGTCCAGGCCCAAACTCTGCTGTGCACTCTGATTCTTTAGGTTGGCCTCKATAGCATCCACCTTTCCTTGAACGTTGGGAAATGCGGGTCTAGGTATTAAATTCTGCATCCCACAGACTTTGTGAGTTCAAGCCAGTAAGCCAACCTCAACACGAAAATGAACTTGCACGAGAAGATCTCATGTCAACTGAAATACAGCATTGTATGCAAACTCATAKATAGCAAATCGTCAGCAACATCCTGTGTAATAAGAAAACAAGTTGAAGAAAGTTTCTTTCCTGCCCCATTGACTTTGAGGCGGAAGTTTCTCTTGAACTCTTTTGATTCCCCTTGAAACTAAAAGTATCTTCGGGATTCTGGAACACATTCCTGATTTTCCCAATGTCTGATTGCATTTCTATCGTGTCTTCTTCAAGACCTCGGTTAGAGACAGATTCTTTCTCTTCCGCTGTCCGATTRTGAGTAATATCATCACCATTTTTAAATATTTTTTCCTTCTGGATGTCGATATCAGCCGTACCACGATACACTGCAGAATCCTCAGCGTCAATATAACTTTTTCTTTTGAAAATGCGGTTGAGAGGTTCGACACTCGGCGAGTCACAGTTGTAGCCACCCAAAACAAACGTCAACTTCGGCATTGCCTCAGTTATCCCTTCTTGATACCTTTCCGTCATATCCCCATCAGACATGTCCATGCGTTGATCCCTATCCTCCCAGAGCAAAGACTTTGCAGAGTCAGACGATTTTGTTGGGACAGAAGTGAGCTGAGGTGCATGTTCAGTCCATGTTCGAGTGATGTCCATAGAATCTGTATCCTCATCGGGTGCCGGGGATAACGCTCCCGGATTCATACCCAGGTGGACAGAACCATCGAAGGTTTGCAAGCCAATTGATTTCCTGAATCCCTTGTTCAATATTCTCTGTTGCAAGAATGCCTCCTGGTGCCCAAGCTCTTGACCATATTGACCAACTTCCTGTCCAGCCACGGGTTCGGCAGTCATTGACTGAGCATGCCCCTGTGACATCGAAAACTGAGTATTGGAATCGATTTTGGGCTGAATAGATCTTAAGATATTCTTCTCTGCGGCAGATGTGCTCATTCTTTTGCGGCTCCTCTCATAGTGCCTCAAAGTCACAGGGGAATCCTCACCAGCTCCAGCAGCAGACTGTACAGGAGGATCTGATCCAATGTTATCATCTACAAGGGCGACGTTGGGTTCTGCAGCTTCTTGAACTCGTGACTCTAGCGCTGTGCACTCTGGTTCCGTCGACTTAGATTTGTTCAGAGTAGTTGATGTCTGCGTATCCCGGTTGAACAACCTYTCAACAGTCCCTGAAGGAATCTCCACAGCAGAATCACGCCCACCAGCAAGAGATTGAGAAGTGTTCTCCAYKGAAACATTATCATCATTGTCAAACRTTGATGTCCTGTTTTCCGATGTTACCACTGGCCCCCTTGTATGCAACTCAGTATCTTTACTCGTCCTGCTACCTTGTAGCTGTGATCCATACAATCCATMTGCATCACAAACATTCCTGGAATTTGCAATCTGTTCTCCTTCATCTACAAACAATTTGCGTCCATTACCATTTGAGAAAGGTGAACTGGTTTCCATTGAGATCGTATCAACATCAGGTTGGGATACAGGCCTTTCAATTTGCATACTTGATATCTTTCCTTGTGACTGTGCATCACCCGCTGTCCAATTGTCCCAGTCCTCCATTGTGTTCTCCTCAGTATCGTGGATACTCGACTCCTTGCGTGAGGACTTCTTTTTGGCTAAAACTCTGAGAAGAACCTCAACGGATCCCTGGGTCATGTCACTGATGTCGCCGTCACCTTTATGCCAGGTGGGTTGATCCAACAGTTTCCTTTCTACCTCCTGCGCTTTCTTTTCGGGCCACAATACACTCACATCAGCCACCATGTCCGTGTAATCTCTAGGGGTTCTAGTGACGGTTTCACGACCCTCAGAGAGACGGTGCAGTGTCTGATTCGCAAGCATTTGTGACATTCTCGTGTGAAATGTCTGACTATCCATTGTCATGTTGTCATCATCTTCCACAGACATAATCTGGTCGCACATCGTAATATGGAGAAGATCGACTGGCCCCGTGTTTTCATCACAACTGCAAGTTGTGCAATCATAAGACGTGAGGTCAGGAATTTATAGCCAAGAATCTTATGCTACCTTCTGAATTGGACAGAGAGAATGCCATGTCATATTACTAACGAGATCATCGAGAATGTACTGCGTACGCACAGTTAGTAAGAAGCTAATGTCCTTATTAAGTGAATACGGAGTATTTTATAAGCCTTTGAGGTTTACGCTAACACATTTATGTGATCAGCAGTCTATGACGACCGAAGTTTTAATTGTATCTAGAACTGTGTCAAGGAGAGAAGCCTCACTACAAATTCATGTGATATAAAATTTGTACCAGAATGGCTTGCCCATAGGACATTGATGCGAAGTAGGGCTTACCTTCCAAGTGCAGAATTCTCACGATCATCGAGCCAGTTACTAGGTTTCAAAAATTCTTCCTGGTCCTCCTTCTGTGTATCCCGTAGAGCTAGGGGACGTCTCCCTCGCCTCTTCTGGCGAGAATTGTTTCCTACACTGGTTTGTGCATTCTCTTTATCCACTTCGTTCTCATCTTGTCGCCCTCCCCTGGCCGCAGAAAGTCTCTCYGAGCGTCTCTGCGGACTTCGGGAAACGCTCGAGGGTGTGGACTGCGTTGACAAGCGCGACATGGTGCCTTCTGGAGGGGTCTCGTAATCATCATCGCGTGCAAAGACATGGATCGAAGGCTGCTYCGCAAAGCTGACCCGGCGCAGTGAAGACCGCCGCCTCTTCCGGTTCTGAATGGTGATGCTCCCATCGAAAAGCTCAAATGTCGCGCTATCATCCATGCCTCTAAAATCCATCGTCGGGGTAGCCGGAGCTTCCATCTCGCTGCTCTCTCTAACTCCACAGGTGTAACTTCTATGTCCTACGCCATTCTCTGAATAGGCACTMCCAAACCACTCACCCAAACCATTCACTACCTCTAAACACTTGAGTCAGCCGCTCAATAGGAAATTGTCAAAAAAACTACCAATTCAATCGACCATAAATCACTATCCCCATCCCCCCACTCTCGTTAAATTCATAAAGAATAAATACCAACTGGCGACAAACTAAACGAAAGAAGGAACATAAATGAAAACCAGCTGCCCCTTTCAAGTCTAGAGCAAAGCCAAGTCGAAAACCGTTACCACAGATACCCTAAACAGAAATGGCAGGCGCGCCGTAAGAGGGCGCACTGATCGCATGGGAATTGAGAAATCACTGCTACATGCGGAGACTGCGGCACCACGAACACTCCGTGCCATTGTACAGGCAACAAGGCTTGGCCTGCCGGCTATGGCGAAATGCAGCACCGGAGCTCTGCAAAGGAGCTGTTGACACTTTGAAAACACAGCGACAGGAAGAATCACGAAGCGGCAAAATTCAAATTCTTATGGGAACTCGGTGGACGKCATAGAGAACGTTAGAGAGCTTTGGGAACTTGTTCTGCTAGTGCAGTACAGTATTCCGATTCCTGTCTCTTTGGGATACGACCATTCCGACAGATTCAGGTGTGATTTTGTGACTTATTGTAAAGTAAACATGATACATAAAAATATATGAACTTAGTGATAATAATTAAAAACAATACATCACACACTTAAGTACTTGTGTGTAGAGAAGCACACTACGTAATAGAGATGTGTCTATAGAGGGGTAGTCACAACTTCTTCATGTCAATTGCAATTCTCGAAGAATCTACAGCTGGCAAAAAGTAGTTGGTTGTGCGCGGAAGGTAGAGCTGCAGTTCTTTGAGAATGCGGAGTGYAGTTTGAGGTGAAGAAACGGCACTTCCGAGGCTTTTCATGAGGAATTTTAGACCATTCCTTCCTTCAAAGCAACAATATGTCTATTCACTGTGGTAAAATCTAGTGAACCAATCAGTTTGGGCTTTGTTTCGTGCACAATTACAATCATCCTTCTCATTCTTGGGTTTTGATTCCCCATGCTCATCACACTGAAAAGGGGTGTCACACCTCCTATGTGCACAACCGCTCTCCATTGGCTCCTTGTTTCTCTAACCAATTTTTCATTCTTCAAGAAAATTGAATTCTCCAAGAAGGTGTGACTACCCCTAATGACTAGTCAATTCAATTAGATAATGAATGTAAGATGAAAAAATATTTCAACTATATTCTAACATGATTTAGGTGTTATGAAGGAGGTGTCGCAATTTTTATAACTCATAGTACCGATCCTAGTTTGGCTTGCCTCTTGTTCTCTTCACTCAACATTATTTGCTAGTGTTAGTGAAGGAGTCTTCAATTGCTTACAATGATTTCTTCATGCATTATTTGGAAGTTTGTGAACCGATCCTTTGGCTGAATGCATTGTTAAACATCATACTTGAACAAGCAAGTGTTCCGACAAATGTTTATGTGATGCAARGGACCGCATTGAATTGCATAATTACCGAGAGAGTTAACACACATTTAAATACATGAAGCGATGGGCAGTCACACACGCTTGAGCTAACTACGTTACGATACACCACAAGTTCCACTACGTCCATTGAGTCAGGAGCGTGGGAGCAGTTACTAACTAATCTAGATGTTGGTACAAGATCAGTTACTTAACTAATCTAGGTACAGACTAACTCCTAATGATGAACGATGAGCATCGGTTCCTTTTTGTTCATCTTGAGAGCGTTTTTGTTCAACACCCTCCCTAGCACGAGACGTCCCTTCTTTCGCTGCTTCTACGATTCCAAGCATGTCTCAATTCTTTGGGCTTCGTAAGGATGCGCTGCAAGTGATTCGGGGTCTTGTTGATCGTATGTCCCTGGTAAAGGTTACTGCTTTAAGCTTTGTGAATGTGAGTCTAGTTGTACACTAAGATGAGCTAACTAGGGTGTTTCAGGTTTCAGGTTCAGATGAGCCTATGGATAATTTAACTGCTTGTGGCATGGGTTGGACGGGCTTGCACTAAGGTTCAGGATGCCTACGTGTATGTCTGGTATATGTTTCAAAAAGAAGAGATAGAGCTTGTAGAGATTCTATCAATCAAACCTTGTGGTGCTGCGGTTAGGGTTTTTAGAAGCAGGAACGCCAATGTGAATTCTGCAGAGGCCGATTGGAGACAGCTGGTCGATCAACCAGATGAATGGTGGGACAATCAACTAACCAAGGGAAACCCAAGGCTCCGGATTTCAAGCATAAGCTTACTCGGAAAGCATTGTGGATAGATAACCGACAAACTCCAGATTGGGTGTGAGTCAAGTTTCAGTCTCGGGGAGATCACTCCTTGTAATTTAAGGTATACACCTGAGTTAAGAGGTTATTTGATGTAGGGCTATTTACCTTGATTGTTGTATTTAAGTTGACCCTATTTTTATATAAAAAACTATTACTAGCATATTTCTATTACCATATAATTTTTTATAAATTCTTCAATTTTTTTTTTATAGTTGGGCTAGTTTACATCTAAAACTTATATGTCCAATTTTTTCATATACATACACAATATACACTATAAGACCAATGTCTTACATTTATACTTAATTTTTTTGATATATAAGGTGGTAGTTCCATAATACAATTTCACATAATAATAAATAAGAATGTGCAATTCAACCTTGGTTTTGGATATTTCTAAGTTCTAAGCCATGTATTTTAATCAATCTAGCCCCTAAAGGACCAAACTGCGTTTTTAGGCACCATAGCAATTTTGGGTAGCTCACTACAAATGGAGTTTTCATTATTTTTCTTTGAAATTTTTACTCAACACGTGTCCAAAGAGTAGCTTTAAGGCCCAACAATTTTCATAACATTTGACTACAYTGTTAAAAAGTTATTGCATGATATGTGATTTTCTTTGAACTTTGGGCAGCTTGGGGCAGCCCAAAAAACTTCTTAAAAAATCGCTTTTTGAAAAAATAAAAATTTGAAATTGGTTCTTTACAATTATATATAAGTGGAAAACTTTAAATCATTCCATTTGGATTAGTGATCTAAAAGTTATGAGGAGTTTTAGTTTGTGGGTAAGTATGGAGTCTCTAAAAAAGCATACCTACCCACAAACTAAAACTCCTCATAACTTTTGGCTCACTAATCCAAATGGAATGAGTTAAAGTTTTTCACTTATATATAATTGTAAAGAACCAGTTTAAAGTTTTTATTTTTTTCAAAATTTGATTTTCAAAGAAGTTTTTTGGGCTGCCCACACTACCCAAAGTTCAAAGAAAATCACATATCATGCAATAACTTTTTAACAATGTAGTCAAATGTTATGAAAATTGTTGGGCCTTAAAGCTACTCCTTGGACACGTATTGAGTAAAAATTTTAAAGAAAAGTAATGAAAACTCCATTCGTAGTGAGCCACCCCAAATTGCTATGTTGCCAAAAAAACACAGTTTGGTCCTTTAGGGGCTAGTATAGAAAGGAACATGCAACATTGCATGAACACCAAACAATCATGACATTCAAACCAAGTATGAAGACTTGTCATTTTTTTAAGTTGATTGTTTGTTGAATATTTGTCATTGTCATTGTTTTAACCCGTGACCGCCGAGCTCATGTTTACTAAAATTGAGACCTTTTCAATTCATTCCCACCAAACCATCATCTAAAAAGAGATCCACACAAATTGGCCGTGCCTATTGGTAGTGGAAACAAATCTAGAGCTAGAGTGAAAATGACACGTCTTTTGACCATACCATTAAAAAGATTATAATAATCAAACAACAAGATTTTTCAATTTGGAGGGGCCATATTTGAGGAGTTGGGGCGCTGAGGGATTAAGACTCCACACAATATCAAAAACGTTAGAAAATCAATAACATGAATCCCCAAAAAGCAATATCATCAATCTAATAACCAAAATAAGTTCTATTAACCTTGTACTGAAACACAACACCAATAAAACAGTGAGATAGCTAGTCCAAAGTCCTCACTAACCCTATGCCCCATGGGAGTGAAGGTATACAATAAATCTACAATGAACACTACAAGAAAATAGGGGCATAAATGACTTGTCCACAATGATTGTAATAACAACAATGATTTTACAATGATTGCAAAATGACTATTTTACAATCATTGTTGTTGGTGAAGTCATTGTAAACAAGTCATTTACACCTCTGTTTTCTTATAGTGGAAGGATGTATGACAAAGGATTGTCTTCCTATAAAGATCCATTAAATCAACGTTTTAGGTTTGGAGGTACCACTAGTAGAAAATTTAGTTTTTCTGTTGATTTGGTCGCATTGATCCGGTCACTTTTTGACAGAATTATGTTGAAATATGTCTGGACGGTTGATGCTTAGATATAGCAAGCTTCCTACTAGTGATCGATACACCATTGGGTCGATTTTGTCTGTATTAGTATTCTTCTGAAGTTGTTTGTGGGGATCGACTGGGAGCTTGGTGGGGTTGCAATCCCGAAGTCCAAACCTATCCAATAGCTTGTGTGTGTAACCCTTTTGACTTATAAATATTCCGTTTCTCTGTCAATTGATCTCAACTCTGAGATAGTCATTGGCATCTTTCGGATCGGTCATTTCAAAYTGTTCCTCTAGATCGCTCTTGAGCCTGGCAATTTCTAGCTGATCATCCCCAGTGATCAAAATATCATCCACTTACAATAATAGAATTGTCAGCTTTCCTTCCCTCCTGAGATAATACATATTTGGGTCACTTTTGCTCCTGATTAGTCCCCTATTTTGAAGCCATAGGGTTATATGGGCGTACCATGCCTTCGGTGATTGCTTTAGTCCATAAAGCGCTTTGTTTACCTTGCAAACCTTTGATAAATCACCTGCTCCGAGATATCCATTGGGAATTTCCATGAGTACCTCCTCTTCGATGTTACCATTTAAAAATGCCGTGATTACATCCATTTGAGAAAGTGTTCACTTGTTCTTGGCTGCAAGCGCCAGAATTAATCTTATAGTTGACCACCTTACGACAGGAGCAAACACATCATGATAATCTATGCCTTCCCTTTGTTGGAAGTCCTTGGCTACTACACGAGCTTTGAACTTGTTAATTCCTCCGTTTGAATTTTTTTTTATTCTAAAGATCCATTTTGCCGTTATCGGTTTTCCACCTTCTGGTCGATCTATRATGTCCCAAGTTTTGTTTCTCAGGATGGAATTGACCTCACTCTGAATGGCTTTTCTCCATTCCTTGTTCTGATTTGCCATTCTGAAGTCTAGGGGCTCTTCCAATATCTCTGTCACTAGGATCCAGTAATCTCGCATTCTAGTCGACGGGGTTCTGTTACGACTTGGGTAACGTCTAACAACGCGACCGGCTTGTCGACCGACAAGAAGGGGTCTTCGTGGACTTCTTGCTAATTCTGGCGATCTCATTGGTAGTTCTGGGTTTGATGCGACATGAGGTATGTCTATCTGCTCTGAACTGGCTTCATTTTGAAAGTTTTCGGTTTCCAGTTCGGGTAGCTCTRGATTTTCTACAGCCTCAGTTGGTGTGCTTTCGACTGAGCTACTCTTAGGATCGGAGCCTCAAAAAAGTCATGAGTTGGTTCAGCTATTGCTAGGAATTGGTAGCCTACCTTATCTTCATCAAAAAATACATCTCTGCTAATTATTACCTTTCTCCTGACCTTGTCATAGAGTTGGTAGGCCTTGGATTCATTATCGAATCCTAAAAACAAGCACATCTGGGTTTTGCTGTCTAGTTTCTTACGACTCTCTTTGGGCACATGGAGATAAGCAATGCATCTGAAGATTTTGAGATCTGATACGTCGGGTTTGGTACCTGTGTACTTGGCCTCTGAAGTCTCGCGAGAATTTGCCTTGGTGGGACTTCGATTTATCAAGAAATTTGCGTGTGATACTGCTTCTGTCCATAGGCAGGTTGGCAGGTTGCATTCCTTAGAAATGCTCCTCGCCTATTCCATCAGCATGCGGTTTCTCCTTTCCGAAACGCCATTTTGTTGAGGAGTATTGGCTTGCGTGAGCTCGCGATGGATTCCTTGACTCATGCAAAAGTTCTTGAATTCGTTTGATGTGTATTCTCCTCCTCGATCTAATCAAAGTACTCGTATATTGTTGCCTGTTTCTGCTTCAATTTTTCTTTTGAAAACACAAAATTTGTACAAAGTTTCGCTCTTGTCCTTTAGAAAGTATGTCCAGCTTTTCCATGAGAAATCATTAGTAAATACAAGCACATATCGTGATCCTCCCAAAGAAGGGTTTTGCATGGGTCCCATGAGATCTGAATGTATCCTTTCCCCGGGTTTTGTGGCTTTAGTTTCAAATTTCTATGGGAAGCTTTCCCTGTGCTGACGTCCTACGAGACAGCAGTAGCATATCCTCCTTTCCAATGTAATGTCAGGTAAGCCTATGAACAGAAGCAATGTTATGCTCTACGGTTAGAGTTGTCTATTGGTTTACAAAACAGTATAAACCATCTTAGGCGTCTCGCTTTCCTGATGCTACTGTGCAACCTTGGTAATCTATTATCCAACATTGCTGACTTGAAAATACTATGTGGCGACCAGCATTGGCAATAACTCCAATTGAAACTAAATTTTTTTTATACTCGGTACGTATTTAACAGGCTTTAGTTTTATTTCACTAGACTCTGCCTTTATAGTGGCTGAGCTGGATCCTCTCACTAGATGAGATCCCCCCCACCAGTTTTGATTTCAATAATCTCTACACCAGAGGAGCTAGGAGAATGATCCAGCTTCTGGTAATCAATAGCTATATGACCACTTGCTCTGCTATCCAAGTACCATGGACCATTTCCCCAATAGTAATAGGGATTGTATCCCTGTTGTGCTAGCTGTACGTCAAAAAACTCTACACAATTTTGCGTATTTGGTGTTTTTCGATGACTCATTTTCTGGATACTGATAAGAGTTTCGAGGCTGCCTACAGTTTTGTGCGATATGTCCTGGTAAATGACAATTGAAACATACCGGTGGGRTTCTTGGAATACTGTATGGTCCAAATGGTGGTCGTGGCATCCCATAGGTCCCTCTGCCCGGGTATCCACGTCCCCTTCCATTCTGTGGCCAGCGCCCTCCTTGTCCTCTGCTGGAGTTTTGAGTCGTTGCTTGCTTCTCGAAACTTGTTGCGAGAGCCTCCTCGTCCTCCATTTGTTGATTTCAATGCTGACGTCGGTGAGATTCAGACAGCAGACTGGCACTGAGCTTTTCAAACAACATGCTGGGATCTAGATGAGTGAGGATCTGGATTAAGCTTTTGAATGATTGCGGCAGACCATTCATCACCATTTGGTTGACGTTTTGTTCCGATACTTGTTCTCCCATGCTGGTCAGGCGGTTCTTCAACTCTCTGGCTCTCTTGAGGTACTCTTTGACCAAGCTTCCTTCGGACATCTTGATTGTTTGAAGGTGCCCCATCAACGTGAGTATCTGGGACTGGTCACCTTAGTTGAATTAGTCTTTCAAAGTCTTCCAAATCACAGCTAGATCTGAGTGCTCTGAGATCAAATCCACAATATCATCAGAAACTAACAATAGTAGCAATCTGCACGTAAACACTTTCTTCTGTTTGAGTTGTGCCTCAGTGTATGCGTCTCCATCAATAGTGAACGGAAACACAATATGATTCTGTTCTGTTTCAGTAATGGCCCATTGGCCTTCTGCCCTCAACATTGCCCTCATCTTTAGGGCCCATACATAATAATTTGATAAGCCTTTTAGCTTATTACCCTCCCTAAATGCCAAGTTCGAATTCTCAGCCATTTCTTCTTGTCTCAATCTATCGCTCGTCRGTTTCTCTCTATCCCTGACTACATTCAATCGCTAGTTGCACAAAAATTAACTCTATACTATCAGCCTCGCTCTGATACCATGTTGGCTTTTTATCCTATTTTGGTTTTATATTTTGTTTCAACTAGATTTTTGAGAAAAAAAAAGGAATGAAGGATTTTCACAGGCTAAAAATGGCTTTTGTAAGCCGATGACTCAACCTATATGTAATTTGAAGTTGTTCTCCAAAAGTTAGAGTTTAGGTCTAGCATAGAAAGTCAAAGTTTGACCAACTTAGGAAATTCTCAAGTGATAAGGTTAGCTTAGGAAGATATGAGAGGAGGTGGATGCTCAAGAAAAAATATGAAAGGACAACTATTTCCCTCTTTTATCACCTCCATTCTTGTCTTTGGGTCCATTCGGTCAAATTTAAATTGGGAATTTTGGCCAAAAACCTTAAACAATATTTTTGAAGTCTTTTTTATGATTTTTGTTGTTGTTTCTTGAGCCTAAAGAGGTCTTTAGGGACCCTCTATGTTATATGCATGTCCCCACACTTCCTTGTGTGKTTTTCCTAGTTTTCCTTTGAAGTTTCATTAGTGTTCTTACTAACCTCAAAAGCTCCTTTTGGATTGATCTCTTGGTGAAGTCTTTGGACTTCCATTTGTGTTTTTTTGTGTTTTACCAATCCTAAAATTCCCCCTTGCTATACTTTGGTGATGCCACTTTGGATGGGCTTTTAGTGTGCGTTTACCTATTCTACTAATAAGTGTCTRTACTAACCGTCGTAATCCTCATGTATCTTGGTGTTTTCTATCTTGCATTGTYGATTAATCTTGTTCAATATGTGTATCAAGCTTGTGGATTTCACCTAGACARTGAAGTTTTGAATCTTCCTTCAGYGTCAAAAATTTTAGRTTGTGTATTAAAACCCAAGGAATAGCAAAGYTTTGAATTCCTAGTGTCCAAACACTCCTTAGATTGGGTGTTAAACCCAACTCTAGGGCAAAGCTCTGAACCCACCAGGTGCTCACCTCCAAAATTTAGTTTTCAAAAGACGTGTCATGATTAGAATATTTTTGGTTACCTTAACCCCCAAGAAGAATTCCTTCTCCTTAGTTTAGTTTTGATGGTATCCTAGTGAAAAGAAATACACTCTAGGATTAAAAAAACCCAGCAAGTAGACCCCCCCTGCTAGCGATACCAAGTACAAGAGCCAAGCTGAGGATTGAAAGTTTGTAGCAAATCTAGGGAGTCGAAGCTYTTGGCAAGTTCAATGAGGAAAAAAGTAAAGTCCAAGGAGACATAGTTCTTAGCAAGTCCAAGAAGAAAAAAAATAAAGTCCTAGGTATAGAAGAAATGAGGGTGGAAAAGTGGAAATTTGGAAGAAGTGAAGAGCAGGATTAGCGTGGATGCATAGTAGAACTAGATACAAAACAAGAAAAAATCCTTCCAAGTAGCTTGACTAAGTCCTCCCCTCTCCATAAACTCAATAATTAAAGATTCTCAAGAAGCTAAATGAGGAAGAATGTAAGAGGGTTGYAAGGATCAAGAGATTATCTGGTGGTGAAGTTAAAGTGGTGAAATCTAGATTGGCCACTAAAAAGTGGATTTGCTAGTTAGGGAGGTGGTCAACATGCAAGGAAAAGTCAAAATGTAAGAAGGATGATGCCTTCTTAATTTATCTARAACTTTCAAACATAAGAAGGAAATGAYGACCATTTAAGTGTCTTAGGAAGCGTAGTGGCATTAGTTAGGGCTCCATAAAGGATGAAAGAAGATTAGCGTAGAACAAGGGAAGTAAAGAAAAGAAGAAAGAAAGAAAGGAGTAATAAAGAAAAGAGAAAGGAAGAAAAGATAGATGGGGTAGGACTGGCACCTTTTGAGCATTGTATTGAAAAATTATTAAAAATAGCAATGAACACAAGGTTTCAAAGCAAGAGAGGATGGCACATGTGTGGGGTGGGGTGGGGGGTGAATGTGGTTTCAACCACTTAATCAATGAAACAAGGGTTGAGGTACGTCGTTTAACTCTCTAAACTTCTTACTTAGTATTATTTAGTGGAGGATGTGGCCTTAAAGTGATTCAGACCATTAGATCCTAGGAAAAAATTTAGGTTTGGATTAAGATCCTTGTAGAATATTACAGTTTTTAGAAACATAAAATAATTAGAAATTGGAGTTAAAACGAGCAAGATACAAGCTTAGGAGGTAGAACGGGTGAAACTTAACAAAGTTCATCCAAAGGGGACAAGGATGGAAATTTAGGAAGTCTAATCAAGTTAGACCTCAAAAGTGAAATTAAAAGCTAAATCGAAGTTGTAGATCAATAGTAATTGGCGGATGAAGTTTGAAGCACCAATTAATGGTCAAACTTCATCCATCCATAACTTTCACTAGGGAAGTCCAAATTAAAAGTATTTTATTATTTTGGAAAACTAAGATCAAGTTCTATTGGAAAAAAACATAAAAGATCAAAAATGATAAYTGAATGGAAGACATCCAGTGCATTTAGTAGCTAGGAGCATAAAAAGTAACAAGCTAAATTAAACTAAAACCTACCAAAAGTGGAACTTAGGTAGGTTTTGGCACAGGAAGACCCATGAAAGTCCATCACTAGTCAAATGTAGAAGGAATCCCTCAAAACCCTACAAGAAAAAAACGGATGAAGTTTAAAGCACCAATTAGTAGTCAAACTTCATCCARTCATAATTTTTGCAAGGAATGTTGAAATTGGATGAGCTTTATGTTCTTGGAATGGGCATAAAATCGTCTACCATTTCAAGTCCTTGAAAGTAGACTATAGCCACGTGTCTTTGGAAACCACAGTGACCTGGGTAGTAGTCTAGTTGAGTTAATTCTAGCAATTTAAATTGTATTTAATTGGTTCTTTTGCATATGGGTGTAAGAGTAGACGTTAGAAAAGATCAAGTGTTTGGAAGGCACAATGGACCGATGTTAGGATCCACCTAGCATAGGAATTCACAGTAAAAGGCCATATTCATTATATTGAGACTTTTCGCAATCTCATTTTTATCTTCAACTCAAAGATAAATCGCTTTATTTCTTTTCTAGTATTTTTTTATAAAGAGGTAACAACACCAACTTTTAGAATGTCATTATAGGATGACTATTTGAGCATTATTTATTTTGGTTTCAATTACTATTTTTTAAAATGAATTTTCAATAACAAGCATTATATCTCAAAATCTGCAAAAAGTCTCAATATAACAAAWATGGCCTTCTAACTCAAAACCTAGTTGTGTACGCCTAATTACCAAGGGTAAGTAATTAAGCGCCTGCAATATTCCAAGATGATTTTGCTCTTATTAAATGAAATTGTTTCAACATTTGGAATTGSAAGAACTAACATTATTGAAGAAGCTATTGCTCTTGGCTCTAGCTTATTATCATTAGCCATTGGCAATAAAATATTAAGTTGAACGTGTATCAAAGTATGCTATCAATGACAAATTTAATTGATTGTTAATGAGAAGTATATTTTGATATGACATATATTCATATAAYTGTTCTATTAGATAATGCATGAGAGGTCATATATGCTAGTGTCCCTAGCCTAATTTTGTCAATTTTTGAAAATATGCAGACCTAGGCAATTTCTACAATTTATATAATCTAATCAATCTGTATTTTGGTGAAAGATTTTTTATTTTGCTTTAGAATAGAGGATCATTAACAAAGTACGAAGTTGCACTAATAAGAACTACAACAAAGAGCCGAGAAAGTGTATTAGTAGTAGATGATGCATCCCTCGGTATAGYTGAGATAATTTCTTTGCAAAGTCTATTTGACACTATTGGAATATAATTGAATGGCTTTGCAAAATTAGGATTGKGTTGTAGCCTGAGCAATTGCTATCATGGCAAAGAGGAAGAATAGGAAGAAGGCATTGGACTCTTGCGTTACCATGGGTGTTCAAAAGATTGTAAGAGGAGTGTGGTTCTTAATTCTTTGAACACTATGAAATGTGGCCTCAAGAGTTTCCATAGCGTAGATTGATGGTGCGTTTAACAAGTGGAGACACAATCTAGATTAAAAGTGAGGATCTGAATATGTCTTCCTATATTGTAAGGGTGGAGAAATATTTTGGTGATAGTCAAGGTAATGTCGAAGTACTTGTTTGTTGGCAATACCAACCTCAAGAAACCAAAGGTGGGCGCAAGGCCTTTTATGATGAGATTGAGGTCTTTCTTTTAGACCACTATGATGTCCTCAATGCCAACACCATCCAAAGCAAGTTTGTGGTTCATGTGCAGTGGAGGCATTTAGGAAATTGGAGTTGAAGGGTGATGATGACTATTTCTCTCATTGTACATGTAATGCTATTATTGACAATTTTCTTTAAGAAAATGAGCCAATTGTTGTTGAACTTTCTACGGAGCTAACCAAGGTTGACCATCCCTACGTAACTTTGGCTTTCTATATCGGGATGTCTTACGACATTGGTTCTGACGCGTCCATTTGTCACTTGGATGGCTTGTCTGTCATTTAGACAGTCGAACCATCTAAATTGATGGTCAGACCATCTACCCAAAAAAAAATTTCAAGATCTTGACGAACGTTAGGGTTGGATCTTGACGTTTTGTCAGAGTCACGTCCATTTAGACATGATGTGACGGTGGTAGCCTCGGAGCCAGCTTTTGCGGAACTTTCTACGGAGCAAGTAGAGGATCCTTAGGTTTGTAGATCATCTAAATTTAGGTACGCTCTTAGTGTAGGTCAGTTTCAGGAACTACACAAGGATTTTCAATGGAATTAGTTGAAAAAACACCCAAATTCTAGAAAGATTTTTCATTTTTCTAAGATGACCCCATCCATAATGACTCCATTCAATTGTTGAAGAGAGAATTAACTAAATGGTCAACCAATATGCAACTTTGATAAGTGAGTTTATTGTTTCTCTTTTCTTTTTTCAATTCTTTTTTTTCTCTTATTTATTATTATTTCTCATAAAACATGAATTACCAGGAAGAAAGAAACTATACCTTCACGCATTTGAGTAGGTCGAAACTCTGGCGTGCCCATTCAATTCGGGATGTAATTAGGCTAAGGCGGGAGTGCTGTCTCTCTTGTGGTCGTGTCCGAGTTTGTTGTTTTGGGACACGACGTGCAGATTATTGTACAGAAAGTGAGAGCTTTCGATCGGCACTAAGTTTGGGTTGAACATTCCGTCACACTTTCTCTGTTTTCGGAGTTTTGGATGTGTCCGTGGATTTGGCTATGTCGTAGTGCATTGCGAGTTGCTGAGCTCATGAGGCCTCGGGTATTGGCTGCTTGGTGGTTGAAGCTGAAGCCTTGATTTACTCTCCATTCAGGCTGGATTGTACTGTACAGTACAAGCAAAGCTTATTTTGAGTGCATCGTCAGTTGGAAGTCAGTGTCTATCAACCATGGGATGATGGGAAGGGACTGCAAGTGTTGGCAGTAATTCAACAAGCCGTGGTGGAGGTCTTAAAATTGATTTTCTTGCAAGTTTGCGATCTATTAGTGAAKATGACGAATTACTGGCCGTTTCGGTAAGGAGCAGTGAGGGTGTAATCTATTGGTAATTCCAGTGAGGGCAGTCAATCAAGGATGGGGACAAGTGTGCGTGTCGAAGTGGAGGATTGCCGACGAAGTTCAACCTGGCGAAGAACAAATTGAAGATCGTCATCGTCGTCTCTCTCATTCTACTGTTGCTCATTTGGAAATCAAAACGACATAGACATGCAACAGGGTCACACTTTATCATCCCCAACGCATGGAAGGTGAGGAATATCTATGTGCATAAGAAAAATGAACACGAAGATTGAGAAAGAGGATTGCTAAGGCTCACGACCCCGGTATTCTTTACAATAGATGAATCCGGTGAATATTGAGAAGAAAGTCCACACAATTTGAAGCATGGGTACGATTAAAATAGCATCGAACATCGCCAATCCACCATTTGAGCCTTACCATCAAGAAACGTCAGCGTCTCGCACATAAAATAAGAGAGTTAACTTGACGGACACCAGTCCAAAGAAAGCAACAAATTATATGCATAATTGTAACTTCCTGCAGGACTTGATTCCTGAAAGCCACTCAAGATGTAACATTGAAAACAAACACCAATGACCAAAGCTACATTCAAAGCTAATTAACAACACCTTAATACACCTTAATATATGTCAGTCGCAAAAAATGTTTTATAAAGTGTGTATATCTATAGATATAGATGACAGCAGACCAGCAATAATGATTACAAACAACATTTTGACATCCGATCATACATGGAATGCCACTAGCGCAACACAGGCAATTCTCGCTCCAGAGGCGGCATTGTGAGCGGTATGAGAAAACTCTGCCCAAGCTCATTAGAATATTGAATCCGGGGTTGCTTCTAAGTGCGTCCCTACATTCATRTGCTCCAGCTTTGATTTCCAACCCCTACATTRWGCGCAATTCGACAATGCACACTGAAACCCTAACCARAAACAGAACGTRCATTCCAGTAAACCTCAGCAGTGAAAATGTACTGAAGACACATTTTCATCATTTTTTAAAGGCTCGTGACTCCACTCTCTCAAAATCCCTTGCTGCCACGCACCATCCATCGTCTCCATCGCCGCAACGTACAAATCAAATTCATTGAAAGCCGGGATTGAAATAACCAGAAAACCCAAACCGGATCCCTGATCTTCTAACCAACACAGAAAAACTGAGCTTTCGAAAGTCGAAACCCTAATCCCTTTCACGAAACTCGCAACGGACCCCTGAAACCTTCCATTCTCCAACCTGCCAGTGCGAAAAACTAAGAGTTTCCGAATTCAGAAGCAAATGGTTCCCCTTTCGAATCAGAATTGCTGGCTTTATGAGAAATTTTCTTAAATACAAGTTAAACTCAATTGTGCAGTCCTACTCAAATTTCCACCCGCCATAGCTCGGGTACAGACTGCGTCTCCACTTCCAAGAGTAACGGTAAGCTTCGAGCTGTGGCACACAGCGGGCAAAACAAAAGTCCTCTGAATCAATTCTATGTTGCATAAAATGATGTAGAATCTCGTTACATGGTAAATTCCGTAGCCTCACTAACTACTTATGGAGTGAGACCCAGTCAGAGAGAATTCCCCCACTGACTGCTAACTCAATTAATCTCAATGTCTGCGCGTGCTTCAATTTCAACACGATAGCAGAGAATCAATAATCTCTTCGACAAAATTCAAAAAAAGGGAGACGCAGGCAAAAATGTATGAAGTAACAATCCCATGAATGACATTGCCCAGAAGTAATCTTCGAACGCCCTACATCCTAAGCTTCCACAGCGTCTTCCAGGTGGCGCCATGCTTCGCCACAGCAGCGGAAGCAGGCTGCTGCTCTCCCGAACGCGAGCGTATCCTGGGTACTCTGTCCACTGTGAACTGTCCRTCCACTTCSGTGATGGTGATGCACTGATAATCGCAGCAGTCGTCGGAAGTCACGATGATGTTCTTCCCCGTTCGGTCCGTCCCCATCAAAAATTCTTGGTAGGTGTCACTGTAGTCCACCTGCATCGTGTGCTTGGCTCCTCTTCGAATTTTAGCGAAATCCACGAAGTATTGGTGGTTGCCCACTTTCACGTTCAAAACTTGCTGCGTGTTGTTCACAATCTMAGTCACAGGGGGGGCCATATACAATAATCGATCACCCAGACTCCCGCGCAAACCCCCGCAAACCCCCGCAAATGTAATAATTTCCAACCCTAGATCGAGATTCAAGGGAACCAACCGTGAGCTGACCGCACGAATTGCAACCGACACAAAAGAGGCGACAGGCTGAAACTTTAGAGACGGCACAACTACTTGCCCATCCAGAGTGTGCGCACAGAATGGCTTCTATCTACTAGTGGGAGCACCGCTAGAAACCCAAGCAATGAGAGAGGCGACAGGGACAAGAGAGAGAGTCGCTTAGTAATTAGYACTGGCAACGAAGCTGTGGCTTGCAATTGAGAACGGTTCCGGCCATATGAACGTCATGAAGACGCGCATTCACGATTCCGATGAGATTCCGCCAAACGGTCGACAGCTCTGCCGGCAAAGAGAAAAGTCTAAACCTCAGTTTTAGTCACTCGGAAGTCGGACCAGGCAGTCGGAACTCGGAAGTCTGGACTCTGGAACGGGTTGAGTGTCGACGCTAAAGCGCAGCTTCGCGGAAAGAGCGAGCGCAYGGCAGTTCAAAGCTAGGTCGTCGATCGAGCGACACGTTCGGGCATCCGGGATCTGACGGATGTGGCGGTGGGGGGGGTCTTGCCAATGTGAACGCTGTTCTGTGCCTCGAGGGCCACGTGCAATCCTCTTAAGTCCGCATGTGCCAGATGGAAGGCTTTTCCTTTTGTCCCTTGAATCTCAGAGAGGGTCGCTCACTCGCTCACACGGTTATCAGGATGATGTAGGATTGCATCATTTTTTCATATTTTGTGTGTATATAATATTTTATAAAGATTACATTGCAAAATTTAGAAAATAAAAATAATATTTTTTTAGCTTATACTTCATGAACTCATGAAAAATTTCAAGTCAATTACAATTTTTTTGCAACTTCAAATATATCTTCATATCCTAAACTTCACTATGAGAGCAAATATTTTTAACATTGCTAAGGCGTTCAAAAAATAACTAGCAATTCAAAAAATCCAAGAAAATAGTGATTTTTTCTTAGATTCAATATATTTACAACAAGGACAATGTATTGGTTGTGTCACCATGGAGATTGGTGATGGCTGCTTTTAATTGCCTTGTTTCTACCAAGACAAGTAAAAATATCCTACCATTGCAAGTAGGCCATTATAGAAGGGCTCTCAAGACATCACCACCTTAATATAGCCACACCAACTTGCCATAATTTCATTTCTATACTTGATGAAATTATTTCCAACTTATTGTCTCCCACGGTCCCACCTCTATTCACCAAATATGATTCACAAATAGTGAATTGACCAACCAAAAGTGGAACAAAGCAAAAAAAATAAGAACATCTCTAATCCAACCGGGAACCAGCACGCAATGGTATATTGATAAGGCACCAAGAAAATCCATCCCAATAGGTGTAAAAAGACCCTAATTCAAAGCACCTCTAATGCAAAGATGGAAACATGAATAGTATTGAGATTTTGAAGTGGATGAAGGTGGAACTCTTTCCTTTTTCGGAACTTTAAAAAAAATTGATCCAATGCATAGTCAGCAATCCAAACCTCAAATGGACTTTTTGCATTATAAATAAAAGGTGAAAAAAAATTCTACTTTGAAATAAGACCTTTTATGCAAAAAAAGAGATTTCCAATTTATTAGCATCCATAACAAAGCTTGAAAATGTATGACAATTATAACTTTACCTATTGTGAAACAACTTGCAAGCTCTTCATATTTTGTCAAATTGTTGAGCTCATAATAGAAAGGCCTTGAGTAAAGAGAGACCAATGTTGATTGCCCGATTTTCCTTGAGGCCAATTGCACAAGATTTCTCTTTTTTGGACTAAAGACCATTGTCAATCATTCATCATTATAATAAGATTATAACTAGGGCCAATTCTCCCATATGTAAAGGCCTTGAGGCTAAAGAAGCCGGACCAATTCAATAAACCTAAAAAAAAAAGCAAAAGATGGGCCAAAATTTTCAAGGCCACTTTACACCTAAAGGCCGGGCCAATTCAATAAACCTAAAAAAAGAAAGCAAAAGATGGGCCAAAATTTTCAAGGCCACTTTACACCTGAAGGCCGAGCCAATTCTCTTTGAGTCCAAGGCACAAAATCATACCAAGCTAATTTGTTGAAAAAATACTATTCTATAAAAAAAACTTAATTGAAATATGACATTCGCGTAGAGGCCTAGAATTAGACTCATAGTTTTGGTGCACCCCAATATCAAACTATGTTTTATTTGTTATAAAACAATTCATTTCACCAAATTGTGTTGGTCTTAAGGTGTAAAATGATTGTAACTGACGTCATTCTTTTGTCCAATTAAAATTGAGGCCAATTTTGGGCCTTTGTCAAAGCACATTGGCCCAACATCTATACAAAATAGTGAAATTAGAATGTCCCTCACTAATTTCTTGACATTCTACACTGTACTATATACATATTTATTAAACCTATACAAGAATGCAATACTTTTGGATTAGTTATTGGTGTAGTTGGAACTCATGAACCTCCACGTGTACAAAAGGAAGTATTTGTAGAAATATTTGTTGACTTTGATGGCTTGTAGAGTGACTTTCTTGGGGTAAGACAACCTAATTGTAAAGTCAAGTTAGGCAACCTAATTTCACTATTTAGTGTAGGTGTAAAGTGCCCCTTAGATTTAGTGTGTGTCACTATCTTTGGCATGGTAGGATGGGGAGGGGTCCATAGCACTTCTCCCATTTCACTGTGTGTCACTATCACTTGTATCATTCATTGCTAATATAGAGCATGGCCACCGTTACATGGCCAACTGGGCACGCTCAATCTTTCCATCTAATTTTAAAGGGTCCTCAATTTCTTCATCCCTCACCGGTTTTCACCAAACATGGCTTATAAATAGTAGAAAGACCACTCATCAAATAGATTAAAGGATAAAGCAACTCAACTAAGGAAGAATAGTGATTTAAGGGTCATTCCTTGACACGCAAGGATTGAGTGTGAAGAGCATATTGTGAAGGGCCCTTATTGCTTTTCATCCACATTTGAGTGTGTTACGGTGGGAATGCTCTTAGTGTTGTCCTGGAGATGCTCATTCTCCGAATTGCACAAAGGTAATTGCACCGTCACATGGCACGCTCTCCAACGCTGCAAGGGAAGCACACGGGTACGATCATACCAACCGAACAATCACAGAATGAATGATAAGTTACATTGATCTTTTGGGTGCCCCTGGCCGACTCGCTGCGGCTGCCCCCACCCTACAGTAAGCTTAGAGCTCCCCTGGGACGCCACCGATGGCCACACGTGCCTCTTATCAACAACGTACGGTCAGTCAAGTCAAGGCTGCCAGTGCCGAGAAGGTGAGGCTTCAGGTAACTTAAAAGCTTAAGTTTACTGTTCGAAACCCTGATATCGCTGCTGCAGCAGCTAACTTCAAGTAAACTAGCACTCAATCGCCAATTTCCAGGACGCGGATCACAGAGCACGCGGCGCGGCGCAGGCGTGCCAGGGGCGATGGATATGGCTGTTCGTGGCGGCGCTATTGCAGACAATTGTGAACCAGATGGTTGGTGCCGAAACTGCTTGAGCTCTAACATAAAAGCTTGTACGGAGTATCAGTTGAGGATTTTCCACAGAAACAAGGCACCCACTTGGGTATTCGTTCTCAGGGCTCAGATGATTTGTGCATCCCGGATCGCCCGTCTCTTAGTTAGTCCCGCTTGACAGGGTTGCAAATTGGGAAAGTTTGTGCTAGTGGCTGATTTTTCATTCCCTCTTTGCCGCTTTCCCCTGCATCCCCTTTTCTRATAGTCTCGGAGKGGRAACGAAGAATTTCACCTCCCRCGACGGTCATATGTTTATTGAGCTTTTTCGTGTGCGGGGTCAYCTCGGGTGCGGTTTAATTGGAAAGCCTGTGCCCCTCCAGTTTGCGTAGATTTCTGGATTTCAGAAGCGCTAGCTACTATGTGTTACCGTCCCTCCGTCGATAGCTTTATATTCTTCATCAGTTTTGACCATTTCTTTTAGATGCTTTCATAGATTTCTTTTTAGTGCTTCTGTAGTATTTAGATTGAGGGCGGTGGCGCATCATTCAGTAATTCGAGCGCTTCACTTGTAACGGAACGGCCTACTAATCGATCGAAGAGGCTTCAACTATTTGAAAGCTGTTTTTTGGTAGAGGGGTCGAGTATCGTCGAGATGGCTGCGAATACAACCGTGATCGTGAATAACACGCAGCAAGATTTGACCATGCAAGTGGGAAACCATCGGTATTTCGTGCACTTTGCGAAGCTTGCCAAGGGCGCCAAGAAGAATCTGCGCGTGGATTACAACGATACGTATCAGGAGTTTCTCATGGGCGAGGATAAAGCTCAAGTGAAACTCTGAAATTGAAACCCACCGACCAGCATAGATCTACAAAGTCTGCAACTCTTGTCATCGGTCGGGCGTGACGCCTCTTCCGAGGTGCATTCACTGCATTGCTCCTCCAGTAACGCTTGAAATCCTTGTGAAGCTCGCGATCCACCTCGTGGAAAAGAACAGCCACGTGTGCAGCTTTCTCGAAGCTATGGCCTGCTTCGTAGTCGACGAAGTAAGTCCAGATAAGGTGGTTGTTCACTTCGTGGCGAGCCTTTACCTTGGCCATGAAGGCTACTTCTCGAAGAAAATCACGTTCAGGGTTACTTTCCTCCATCCACTCCTGGAATGAACTGATTCAAGAAATCCGTAATGGAAGATCTCAATATCTCAAAGAAAATGTGAATTCATGCTTAGGGTGCGGTGCCGCTACTAGTGAAATCTGCCGAGCTTCAATTCCCAATCCGTAAGTTGCCTATCACTTCTCCGAACCACCTTCGAAAGCTGTATATAGGTCATGCTATGGCTGTTCACCTTCAGCAGAAGGCGAAATGTCGACAGTCACAATGAGAACTCCAGGATACGAAGTTGAAAGCTTTCATCGCTGGAATGGGAGCAAGAACCTGCACTTCGAAGGGGTAAATGGTGAGTACTTTGAAAATCTAATCATGATCTCCTCACAATTTTTGGAGTCTCCTCTGATACGGGGCATGAAGATGAGCTTCCAAATTATGGACCTATTCAGAGACCACCTAATGGTGAATTTCATTAAAATGGCGGTATTACTGTAAAATGGCGCAGCATTTCATTAAAATGGCACGAAATATGTTAGAAATTGCACGACATTCCATTCAAATGGCACAGAATACCGCCATTTTTGGGACAACAATACCGCCAATTTAACGAAATTCACCATCTTTCCTTCATTGGAGGTTAACTTGCATTCTTTAACGAGTCACGGAAGTTGTCGACTTGATCAAGTGACGAGAAACGGTTTTCAATATTGAAAACTCATCTTCACGCGAAGCCTAAAACCCACACTCCAGCACCTTTCCTTGAAAAAGAGTCTCGGTGATCTATGTGAAGAGGACAGAGGTCCGGATTACCCATGGCCACAACAATCCTGTCAATGCAGAAAGTCGATCATTCTAGCAAACAGAACCCATTGGGTGCAAGTCACCATTTATTTCCACTAGAATTCTCCTTCAATGTTCATACAATCAATGGCGTTTTGTACATTTGGAGGGGCAAAACCCCCGTCCAGTTCCAGCCAGTTGAAACCGCGGTGAGGACAAGAAAACGAATCATTCTAACTGMCTCTCAAGGAAGCGCAATCAAGAAGTCTTTTATGACGTCCCATCAATTCTGCTACATCTAGATCTGCACTGAGAGAGGCAAACGGGAGTGAGTCTCCATCAGCTTCAAATTGTTTGCATTTGGCTCTAGGTCTTCGATCACCTCCTCAACGGCATCGCCGTGCATGTGTCCCAGAGWACAAGTAACGCTAGCTCTGCAATGGCAGCTTCACTACAACCAAAGTAGACCTCATTTAGGACCRAACTAGTGCTCACTTTGCCAGAAAACTCGATCACCACGAGCAAAAACTGGCAGGTCGGAAACAAAGTCCCCCTCTTCTATCAAGCTACGCTCGTGACGGCTCCAGTAGCCTGGACTGCATTCTAGAGRCCGGTGCCAGACCATGATCAGATCTGCAGGAAGTTCCAAATGTTTGCATAGAAGAGAACGCCGCCAGGCCAATCTGTGGGATTCTTGAAGTTTTCTGAGCTCCAGCACGAGAAACTGCCTCCTTGACAAGGAAGACGGCAAAAAATGTTGATATAAACATGAATGATGTGCTGGCGCCATTGAGCGCGTCCCAGACATGTGGCAGAGCATCCTGTCCGTGATGCTTACCAGATCAGAAACGACACCTTCGTCTCCGTGAGCATTGAAAAATGCTACGAATATAAACCAGGCATCGACTGAGAAACGCCGGATCAAATCATGCACTTGAGGACGAGTCTACACGCTTCTTCTTTGAGAAAATCTGTGAGGAGAGTCCATGTCTATCTGCAGCATTGTCCTTGGAGAGGAGCCATTCGTATCCGAGGACGATGCTGCAGCGAGAGTTTATTACAACACTAACTAGTAGGAGTGATCGACCCTAAAATGGGATTCCAGCTTTGCGKGGGGATTCACGGCGGTGGCGGCGGCGTTGTAGCCKGGGGCCATGGTGGAAATGTAGTCTTGGTTTCGGAACTTGGTTAGGAACTGCACCACGCGGTACGCGTCTTCGAAGTTSGACATGGGGCCGAGCGACACTTGCAAACACTCGAAATCAGAATTCGTTTGGTTGAAGATGCTTACATTCTTCACTCTGGCCTTGGCCGGCCCAAGCAGATTCGCCACGCCGGGGTTGCTGAACGAGCCCACGGCGAGCGTGATGTGGTGTTTGGTAGCCAGGCGCTGCACCAGCGCTGGCGAGACCACCTCGCCCGTACTGTCGAGCACGTTGAACGAGATGATGTTGCCGCGATTCTCCGTCATGTACGGGCTGAACACATTCACCAGGCTCCAATCGTCTGGGTCGATTTGGCGCAGCCCCTTGAGCTTGTGCACCATCCACGTCGCGAGCGTCTTCACGCGCTTGTTGATCACGTCCAGGCCGAGGGACTGCAAGTGCTGGAAATAACTTTTTAACAATGTAGTCAAATGTTATGAAAATTGTTGGGTCTTAAAGCTACTCCTCGGACACATGTTGTGAAAAAATTGCAAAGAAAAATAATAAAAACTCCATTCGTAGTGAGCTACCCAAAATTGCCAAGCGCCTCAAATATGGCCTCTCCAACCTGAAAGATTTCCTTGTTTGACTATTATAATTTTTTCAACGGTACGGTCAAAGGATGTGTAACTTTCCCTCTAGTTCCAGACTTGTCTCCACTACCAATGGATACGATGAGTTTATGTGGATCTCTTTTTAGATGATAGTTTTATTGGAATGAATTGAGAAGGGTTTGGATTTTAGTGTACATGAGCTCGGCGCTCACGGGTTAAGGATAACTAATTGAATGGATTGTAGTCACAACCTAAGCTTGTATATCTATCTTCAACCTTCAACTTTGATATGGAGCATTACCTTAGATTAGTTACAACTTAAGCTTATAGTATCTACCTTCAACCTTCAACTTTGACATGGAGTATTACCTTCAACTTTGATACTATATAATTCTGTGCAACAAAACTTTCGGACTTTAAACACCCTAATTCTAATAAGCTCAAGGATTGAAGTCATTCTCTTACCTCAATTTTGATTATGGGACCCCATGTGAACAACAAAAGGTGTGCTACAAGTTTGGCATTAGTAACCATTGCATAGTATTGTTTGAATTGGTGTGTATATATATGTTTTTTTGTGTGTGTGTGTGTATTTATTTTTTTGTATATTCTTTCAAAAAGAAAATGTGAATTTTTATTCTTTAGAGGAAAACATTGGAAGTAGGGACACCCAAAAGCGTCACTTGAAGAGATGCTCTCACTATGTGCTATACATCATTAGAGGAAATTTGGATTGTTTAAAAGGCCCCTGGGGTTTGACAAGGCACTCTGTATCAAGAGCCCTATTGAGCTAGAAAAAGGACAAAATCTGACAAAAATGCAATTCACCTTGCATAAATATCATGACTATCAAGTGAATATTGTGACCAATAAGATGCACTCTTGGGAGATGGCTCTGCTAACTGAGTTGGTAGCTTTCTGCTTTTTCAAGGAAACCTTGACCTCATGTTCTCACCACATTCATAGAAAACAATAACTGCTACCCCTTCCTCCAAACTAACTACTAGTACTTGTCATTTAATTCTCTGACAATTGGGGTACTGACAATAAGTGACAACAAGAGAAAAATTTATATGTGGGGCCAAAATAAATGTAATCGATGGGTCCCTTCTAGCACTTCTTAGCCGCCGTCTTGAAAGCCCAAATTTTCTCTAATGTCTCCTAAATCAATACATAAGTGTTGAAGAAACAATTATTTTTGAGCATTGATCTGATGATCTCTTAATGAAAAAAAATTAATCCCTAATAACTTTTGCATAGAATATCCAAATGAGGTGTTTTTTTGGTGCCGATTTGAATCTCTTTTCAAAATCATTGAAAATTAATTTGAATCGCATTCCTTCCAACAACTTCTTCTAGTTTAGGACACTAATAATGGTATTTAGTGTTATGTTACTAATAGTGTTACTTGAACGATTACCACACCCACTCTAAATTTAAAGTGGTTTGCATTTAGAGTT